>SHCU01001960.1:0-14612 GCA_004307685.1 Ceratina australensis | reverse complement strand
TTGCAATGAAAATTCAGCCTTTCGTACGGAGTGTGCAGCCCACGGCGTATGCTTAACGTCCGGCAATTCAGGGTTAAACAATATTTATACTTCGAATCAGAGCCGCACCGTTAACGCTTTTAAGCGGCCGTGCAAGAAGCATGTAAGACGGGACATTGCGGACAGGCGTGCTTCCTCCTCTACACTCGATATCACCTGCTACCACTTCTTACACGGATGTCGGCCGCATAATATATCCATTAAGCGGTTTATCGAGGGAAGATACGAGTACCTCGGAGACGGACTCGGCCTTCTGACGTTCCACGGACGGGCTTAACATCGAGCGCGCGCGCGCGTGTGGTCGCCGTTTCGATTTCCACGGGGTACGCGTTCGGTGGTTGGTTTTATCGGGCCGGGACGAATCGCAGTGGCATAGGCAATTCACTCGAGCGAACCCACGTTGCGTTCGGCTGCGGTAAGAGGGAATTAACGAATTCCCGTAGGACCGGCTAACACTGATAATGCCGGCCCGACCGTACGTGGCCAAATGTATCTTCCCGATAACGACAAACCAGTAATTACCGACAAATAATGCACGTTACCGTTTACCCGCACGCCGATTCCATAATACCCAATAATGCTGTATTACGAACTGGCGTTTAACTCGTTTTAACGCCTACCAGATAAACGGCTACCGATAAATCGTACCGGGCGCCGATGTAACAGAAATAAATCGCGGTTGTAACGAAAGACAAATCCCTGGTAGTTAAATCCCTGGGCTAATTGTAAGGAAACTAGGATGGCCGGGTGCAACGGCGTAAATCTTCGATCGAGGAAGCATCGCTTCCAGATGTTTTCGGTAGAGAACAGTGGGATAAAAGAGTCCGATGGTTCCGGGCGAAATTTCAGTTTCCAAGGGAAAGGTCGAGAAGCTTTGTCGTCGGTACCCGGGATTTTCAATTAATTCACGTGCAACCAACGTTATAAGGTATGACTTATAGCCGTAGAGACAGAATGCGGGGCCTTCTGGTCCGATTCTAAGCCGGAGCTTGATTCGCTCAGCGGGAGGTCTCTAGGAGCATAGCGGGACCGCACGCGGTGAAGGGAAGCAAGACACAATAAGGAGCCGCGCTGCTACATTCTCCTTTCTTTTGCCTCCTCGCTATTCTATCCCGTTCTTCCTCCGACTGCCCGTCTCGGTTATTTCTCCTTAATAAGTCGTCTATCTGCAACTCGAGACTCCGTGCACGTAAGTACATCCTCGTCCATAAGTTCCGTAAAAACGTTAATTAACTCGTTAAAAATCTGATCGAGATTCCAGAATCATCGGAGACACACGATACTTCGTTGACTGTGCGAGTAGAAATATTTTACTCTCATCAAGCCTGTCTCTCCATTTATTATAAATGTAATCCGTACGAAATGCAATTATTCAAACTCTGATTTCACAATATGAATTCGAAACGATACGCGATACGCGAAAATCGTTCGAATGAAATCGTAATCCGCTTATAGATTGATCGAATCCATCGACTTAATTAATTTTCGATATATTATTCTACGTTTTGTTATACGAGTATCCCGGAAATATATTGGTAATGGTTTTCGAGGCTCGCGTATATGCGAATAACAATTATTCCAAGAATCCTGGGCACAAAATATGTCAACAGGTTTTAAATTGGGAGATCTGACAACTGGGTCTTCCCGGGTGAGGGAAGGAAGATATAATAGCAATCTCTTAATCCTTCAACCGGGGACACGATGTAGCAAGCGGCCCTGTCCTATTGCTCAGACAATTTTCAAATGTTGTGAATTTTTCAAGATTGCCGTTCTCAATCTTGGCGACCCAGTTCCCAGCCACCCTTTCGGCGAGACAAATATTTTGAATAAGAAAAATATTGTTTTTAACTCGCGGCTCGTTCCCAGAGGTAGAGAAGTTGAAGAAGCTGATTCTTAATCCCTCGGGCGAAAGCGCGACGCAAATGACGCCGCGTCATATCGGTTACATGATTTCTAGGCGTCATAAATTTTTGAACAGTCGCCCGGCGACCTCCTTTTAAACTTCTCTTTTTTCTTTGTTTTTTTCTCCCCCCCTTCTTCCCTTGGAGGACGACAGAAATTCTACGGAATCACGTAGGCGCCTTGAGCCTCGCCTACGTGTTTTACAAGATCCTGCGGCGACCACCGAGCTTTTTTCCTCCTCCTCCTCCTTTTTTTAACCGGGATTTACACAGTCGACAAACGACGATGAACTCGTTATCGCGGCGCATTGTGTCGCTGCTCGACCCGTTGGATTACCACGCCGTTGTTTTCCACCGCGACGATTATGTTACACTGTTTGAAATCACGGTAACAAATTTCTCGATAATACCGCGCATTGTTAAACCGTTCAATAGTCTTATTACCCATTTACGTCCCACGCCACCTAATTACAGTTTCTATTCTCCCGATACAAAATGGAATTAATCGTAGAGACTCTTCGAACGAATTCGCGTTAAAAATGAAATAGGTCTATCCGGGATATGAGATATGAATGAAATAAGTTTACCTGGATAGACACTTAACCCTTTAAGCGCGGAATTTAATTTTAGAAATCTTATTTTCTACTAATTTAAATATACAAAAAATCTAATTGTAAGCGCGACAGTGAGTGCGTGGCATCGCTACTTAGCGATTATAGGTATTATTGTTATGTAAGACGAAAAGGCTTACAGGAAGGAGTCGGAATAGAATCGTGATAGAGTACGGATCTCTGAAGGACTGAGGCTCCAAGAGTGTGAAAATTGCGAACGAAGGACTGTTCGAGGAAAAATTGAGAACATCATATACGTGTAAAATCATCATTGTACTCATTATCATTAGTATTATAAATTAGAATAATTAACCGTAAGGCCAGCGGTATTATTTAAAAAAAAATCTTACGTATTTTTCAGCAGTTTTATAACTAAAACCTTAGTACTAAATTCGGATACGCTAAACATAGAATCGTAAAAAAGAAGAACAATAGAAAAAGACACCCGGAACAATCACTTACTCTAATAAAATGCCGGTACGTTTAGTATTAAACAGATCATCAATATTGGTCGAAAGAGATTTAGAATGACGTGTATACACGTCGAACGCAGTTAACCGGTTAAAAGTTTCACGTTCCGTCGTAAAAGAAGAGAAACGTGGCTACAAATTTCGGCTCATTATGCGGAATAAAAAATATCATATATCATAGGGAAATAACGTTTCCGAGAACCGTCGGACGGGCGTCCCACGGGCGGGCGGGCTGCTCAGGATTTTAATCCCGGATTTCTTCGGAACGACATTGAACCCAATTAGAAGCAGCGTTTCGTGCACGCACGCCGCGTGGAAACGTCGACGATTCCGTTCCGTTTAGCACGAACACCGGGGCGCTTTCGTTCCTCGAAGAGGGACCGTGACGACTTCGAGATAAAGCTGGCTACCGAGCGTTTTAGCGATAGTCCCGTGAGAGCGAGAGAAACGATCGAGGCCGTGGGTGGGAGGTATGAATGATACGGGGTGTGAAGTTACACGTCGACGGGGGGTACGAGCTCGCAAAGAACAGGGGAACAACGAGCGGAAGAGAAAGAGAGAGGCAAAAAAGAAAGAGGGAAACCGGGGAGAAGAGATAACAGGTAGGAGAAAGGTGGAGAGACTATTTATGTGTCTGAGTCTGAGTCGACTTTGGTCTCGGGTTCTCGACTCGCGAGGAGGATGGATGAGTGGATAGGTAGATACGTTTATTAAGTAGAAAAAAGAAAGAGAAGGGGGGGAGGAACATAATGGTAGATTGTGAAAGACGCGAGGAAGGAACGAGTAGTGAAGATACGTCACCGGTGAAAAAGGAGACGAAAGCTGGGTAATGTGCGTGTGGACGCATACAGCGAGTACCAGAGCCAGAGACTTGTTTATACGAATTATTATCCACTTCGTTGCCCGTATGATATTACTTGAATCCTACTTTGTCTTGCGACTTAAATACAAATTCTTATCACTCTCTTGTCATTAATTAAATCATTTTCAAGAATTATTTAATAGTGCGAGTATCTACAACGAATACCGAAGACCAGACTCTTGTTCATATGAATTATTATCCACTTCGTTGAGCGTATGATATTACCTGAATTGCACCCTCAAATAAAAATTGTTATCACTCTGTTATCATTAATTCAATCATTTTCAAAAATTATTTAATAGTGCGAGTATCTACAGCGAACACTAAAGACCAGAGACTTGTTCATACGTATTATTATCCACTTCGTTCAGCGTACGATATTACCTGAATTGCACCTTCCAATAAAAATTGTTATCACTCTGTTATCATTAATCAAATCATTTTTGAACATGATTTAATTTCTATCTTTTGTGAAAGTAAAATCTTATATTAATCAAAGCGAGACGTGGATTTTCTCTGTTTACGAAAGTCGGATGAAGTTGACAGTTCTGCTCGTTCCCATTCTCTGCCATTTCTCTTCTTCGTTTTAACACGTGCGTGAAAGGCGAATTGACGAGGAACCGGTTAATGAACAAGGTACCTATAGTGTCTATACCTGGCCGTGTGGTGTGCCGAAGAAACATGAAACATCGTTTCTCTATGCTACGGTTATACGTTTCCTATCTGTTCGCACGCATATTTTTGTCAATAATTTCTCTGGTTTCCGGCGAACGGCTCATAGAAGCTCGCTCGGAATATCATTATTTCGTGACTAGAATCAACAATAGTAAACGAATCACAGTACGAGAGAATGTTCACTTTGACAATTAAGTATATCGTTTGAAGTTAATATGGCGCGGAGTGAAAGCGCGATACGAGCTGAAATGCAGGCGCGCATAAAGGCGCACGGGTCGGTAACTCTCGGGTCAAACACAATCGGGAATAAACGACGTCGAAGGGGGAATAACTTGAGAATAGCAAATCAGCGGCCGCAACGCTTTCCTTTGAGCAGTTTCCTGTATCGCAACGCCTATTCATCATAACGCGAGTGACCTAAAGGTACGCCGCACGCTGCGCGCTGCCGGAAACTGTAGCCAAGGGCTGCAACTCGGTCAAAGGGATCGATTGCGCGTGCACTGTCGCTGCTTGCGACATGTCGTTAGCGAAATTTCTGTCAATAGCTCCTACCGCCGTAGGTGTGGGCCGTGGACAGCTGAATCGATCTTAATCTTTCCGGATCCTTACGCATCGGATATTATTCTTAACCCCTTGGGTACATTTGACGTCTGAGACGAGTCATTCACTTTTTTATCCTAGGACCGGATGACGTCTTTAATCCTATGCACTCCGAATTTTATTTCAATTTCGTTATCAGTATATCCCAACGCTTTTAAGCGTTCTAATTGAAACTTACTTTAACTAGAATTAAATTAATGAATTAAATTAGACCTGGAAAAATAATTCTTCATTGTACATATACACGGAGAAGTTTTCAAATTGTACATTAAACAGTTCGCTGCTACTCGCAATTCAAAACGCGAATCTTCGTTAACGCGCTAAATTGGTCAAAAATCGCTTTCGTCGCTCAATTATATTAATTAATTATTGTATTAATATGTTATTATATTTTTATTATTATTTTATTATTATATTAATCATTATATTTTCACCAAACGAACGGAGCGTCGCGAAGTCCAGACATATCGCACAAAAAAAATTGCACAAAAATAAAATCGCATAAAAAGGGACCGCACAAAACAGGTCTTACTGTACGTAAAAAATCTGGTACCTCAAATGCTGTAGATTAATTCAATAAACTCTAACAGCTAGAATTCATGTGAACGATGTTATAATAAAATCAATTGTTTTACACGAGTCTCTTCATATTTAAACAGATTATCAATATTAATCGAAAGAGATTTAGACTGACGCGTATACACGTCGAACGCAGTTAACTGGTTAATTCGTTTGGATCCCTTTTCGAGTTTTCCCAGTAAATCAAATGATACAGTGTAATAAGAATATTTACGAGTTTAAAATACGAATGGGACAGATGTTAACGATGGTCACAAAAGGATATAAAAAAGGCACGCGAGGCTACCGAATGGCAAGTGGGCGTTAAAGTATCCGTGGAATTTAAATACAAAACAGCGTGACGCCTTGAACGCTCATAATGCCGTGGCCGTCCCCCGGTGACGGTCCGTCCGTCTCGCATGGTAAAACTGTCAAAGTTGCCGGTTACGTGTGCGCATCGTGGAACAGGCTTACGGTAGAGTAGAAGAGAACGGCGTTAAAAATATGTTAACGGAATTCACACGAACGGATATTTCTGGCCGGGCGCCACTAAGCCCATGCGTAGGCAATTTTTGTTTCATCTCGACGCCACGAATAATAACGCTCACCTCGTGACAGATATATGGAAGACCAAGCGAAGTATGCGCGAATACTAATAATAACGCTTCGCTCTTTTTGTAAGTCAAGGATTCGGTCTTTATAATTTTTTATCGTGTCGATTTTAAAGAAAGACGTTTTAATAAGTATTGAATTGCAAGAGATGATGAAAGGGCAAAGTGTCGTCGGATAAAATGAGCAGAGTTTAAAGAGCGGCTTCTGCTTCAATTTTCGTTTCATCTCGGGACGTCGAACAATGACGGAAACTGTTCTTTGTAAATCGAGAACACAGTTTCTAAAATAGAATTTTTAATCGAATTGATTTTAAAGATCGGTACAGAGGTTTCAATAGGCGTTAAATCGCAACGTGAAGAGGGGTTGATGATGAAAGGGTAAAGCATCGTCGGATAAAATGAGCAGAATAAAGGGGATGCATTTGCACACGTAGCGGCGCGTGCCGTTTCCATGCCCCTTCGAGAGGCAACCTTGGCCGTACTTCCGCGCCAAAACGGATAAAATTAGGTCTCGAGGAACGATCGGGTAATAAAAGAAGAGAACGAGATGATAGCAGCTGCCGAGAGATGAATCATCCCCGGGCTGTGTCAACAGTCGTGAGAGAACCGATCGATACGCGCAAACATTTGCGAATGCTATTACACGCGATTAGACGATACGAAGCGAGCCGGGGCAACCGTTCGCTTTGTGCGAGCTCATACGCTTCGCCTAGAATCGTTCTTCTATTTAAACGTTCGGACGCGTGATGCGTACCGATATATCAGCCTGCAAAAATCCCGGTATTGTCAAGCTCGCGATTAAACGCGTTCCACGGATTCCGGGCGCCTTTTAAAAACCCTCGGCACTTTTTAAGCACGCGTTAACACGTCGGTGAAATTCAATGAACCGTGATACCGTACGATCAACACGGTGCCGCGCCGCGCACAGGCTAAAAACAACTGTTTTTCGCGGATGAATGTAGCCAGCACCATTAGCGTCGGTCAAACGGCACGGATGCCGCGGACTCGAAAATACCGTGTTAACCGTCGCGTATTTATCATCCCGACAATTTAACGGTTATGTATTTCCGCGAAATTAGTACTGTCGTCCGTTTCCGAAATTCCGCGGGTTGCTCCCATAGAAATTCGCATTTGCAATTAGACGACGAGTCTACCCTACCTACCCCGACCCCCCCGCGTAACGATACGCGCGCGCACACACACGTTCCACCCTCCCAGTTATGCTGATTGCTCGCCGCGGGGAACAAGTTACAGGTTTCGGAATAATTTTGCGGCGACGATAAAATGTCTGCAGAAGCAAACGGGAATCAGCGTCACTTTGTGAATTTTGGCTAAATTCGCGCGGCGGTTCACGTTTTATTGCGTTACAAGACCGTGGGCACCGGGATTGCGTCGGAGTATGTATCGCGCGTAGTAGTATACGCGATACGGGTCCGCGCGTACGTATACGTTCGGTCACATATGTACACTGCAGCTCAAAAGTACGTGAACACTTAACATGTTCATGCAGTTTTTGATATGTAATGTATACACTTATTATTGAACAATATTTGTTGGTAAATTCTATTACGGATGCGTATGTGATGTATTCTAGCAGTGCTAAATTAACGCTTTCGCTACGGCAGTTCGGTCGGCCTTAGCAATACTCTTGAATGGGACCACCCGACGAAAGTGACGTATGTAGATTAAAATATATATTAATTTATATTAATATTATTTACATTAATTTATTATAATATTCTTATTATGTTTATATATAATAATTATTGTCTTTCTGGTATTATCGTAATTATTTATATTAATGTATGTCGGATATATCCGACGATCGGAGCGAAAGGGTTAATAATTTAGTACTGCGTTGCCGGCCCAATGACCAGATTTGAATCCCATAGAAGAACTACAGGTCCGAAAATGATGTCACAAATCTGATAAACATTTGTGGGAAATCTTCGAATCTGAGTGGAACCTTATTAAACGCGAAATAATGACACAGTTAATAAACAGAATGCCACGACTAATAAACACGGCAGTGGATATATAGATGAGAAGAAGATATATTAGGTCATTAAGTACAGGACGTCCGATTTGAGACCGAAAGTTCGTAATCGGACATTTCATATTTAATTACCTAATAATTATATTTTATCATTCTCGATATTTAATAAATTATTATTAAAATATATTCTCCAACACTGTACGAACTGGAATACATACATGATAATCAAATTTACCAAAGATATCATCATTTTTTTCAGGTAGTTATAAGAATTAAGGAAGTGTCCACATACTGTCCGTTCCCGACAAATTGGCCAGTCAAGGAAACGGTTTTCACTCTGTTCCATCTCTCCTGGTACCACGCGTTACATCGTTATTGGCTGCGGCCGATGACTCGGGACGACAATGAGCATATCGAGAGAAAAAGTGACATCGGCCGCAGCTAATAACGATGTAGCGCATGGTAGCAGGAGAGAGGGGCAGAGTGACAAAGAAAATGATCTTCACTAGCCAACTTGTCTGGATCGGACGGTACTTTTGAGCGGCAGTGTATATATATACGTATGTACACCGGGAGCGGGACACCGCGTATTGTGTCAGCGACGCGGACGGTAAATCCAATTGCATACCTACACGGCGTCGCGCGTTCTGCGAACACCGGGAATCGTTTTTATAATCCATCTGTAACTACAAACACTTGTTCAACGGTTCGCGATACCTCCGGTAACAATCGGGTGTAGTTCGGTCGAAAGCGTTCGCAGGGATTCCTATGACATTTTGTTCGGTTATATTTAATTCCAATGGTTATTCGAACATCTCGTTCCGGTAGCCGGAGATCTTGCGCGAATTTTATTCCTGGTTTTTGATAAAGCAATTCCGCTGTTTTTCCTGGAACGGACGAGCTTGTTTCGCGAGCGATTTTTAACCGTGTAATTCGAGCGGCGGGTTGAATTTTCTCGATATCGACTGCGCGTTATGAATTTTCATCGTGTCGCTATTAGAGGCTCGTAGGACCCGGAGTAGAAAATAACGATTTACGGAAATTTGATGAACTTTCGACGCGGCACGTACATAAAGGCACACGCGTACAAACGTTGTGTATACGTGTACGTATCGGATAATGTGTCGGAGGGTAGAATTTCGAAAATGCTGACAGAATATCAGCCGCGTGATTTTCGGTGGCTGAGGCTACCGAAACCTAATTAAACCGCCGTGAATGACCGCCATCGATCTCCCTTGAAAATCCAATTACATTTGCATCTCCTCTGGCGTGGCCATAATCGTCTGAACGAATGGGCAAACCTCCTGATTTCGCTCGTCAGCCCGCATTAATCGGTAAATCAATTGCGGCAGTAACGATCGCGTCGGGTTTCTTATTATTTCGACACGATCGTTATCGGGTCGTGAATTTTTCCCAGGCTACCTCTCTCTCTCTCTCTCTCTCTCCATTTCCCGGGAGAAGCTTTTGTGAAAAACAAAAATAAACGACGGCTTTTTAAAGCCATTAAACGAACCGTGTACCAGTCGATGCTGGAGAAACATTAGCAAACGAAGTTTCGCCGTGGTGCGCCGTTCAGCTCCTGTTTTAGTTTCGGCCCTTTCATCTCCTCGCGAAAATGCTTCCACCTTTTGGTTATTTTCTAAAAAAGCAAAGGCCAACGCCGGACGGAATTTTAAAAACGAGCTGGACGATAGGAAATACAATTGGCCTCGCGATATTAGTTTCCCAGTTATTTCTCGGCCGACGGAACGCATCCGATGTTAAACGGCACGCGTAATTTCGACACGACTTCCCGGAGCCAAACGCCGATGCGTTTCGATTTACCCACGTTTATTGATGTTTACCTGGGTGAAATCAAATTTTCCCTGGACATACCGAACTACCGTTCCTCTCATTTTGCTTTTGATAAACGTGTCGCTGTTACGCGTCATTATGAGAGAACGTTGCGAGGGACGCGGCTGGCAGAATCCAATATAATTAATCTTTTTGTTAGGTCCCTTGTATAAATTTAATTAACTCGCGAGCGACCATTCTCATAAATATTACCTGGCAGTTGTAAATATGTTTAATAAGAGACAAAGGGCAACGGAATCAATTGATTCCAGATTTACTCGTTCCCTTATCTAATCTTTGCCTACGTATAACGTTTAATCCGGACAGATTTCAGCGTACCCGGAGATGCTAGCCACATGCATAAGTAATGCACGTATGCACGTTGGCTCGCGACTTGCAACGCGCGTAATCACGGCGAGCTCGGCCGGGACGATTACTCGTTCGAGTTTATGAACGCGCGGGTATAATAGAGCAATTATCTCTGATAGGATACGCAGGTAGCGAGGAGCGGAGTCGTTCTGTCCTGAACGCCGCGACACCGTTGCCCATTTGAAACGTTTATTTTACAGCCCGGCTTAATTGTACGAGAGAGGTAGGTAGGTGCCCGGTGTATGCTTGTCGCGATATTATGAATATTCCTCGGGGCAACGAGAATCGCTCGTATGCATCTGGTCTCGGGGCATTGCCAATGCATCAGCGCTGTCGCGGAATATTAAGAAAATTACCCACTTAAGGCGACAACTGGGACACTGGTTTATGCTCGCTCGATTAATGGCCCATGACTCACGCGAGATATGTTAAACGGGAAATTGGGATTCGAGTCGTGCGATCTTTAATGAGAATAAACAATACCAATAATTTATCCCGATTCGCTGCCGAAGCTGATTGGTACTTCTCCGTTAGCCGGTCGCAAGCGAATAATCTAACGCTTGCGTCCAGCTAACGGAAAAGTATCACCAACTAAAGTCCTAAATCATGTGAAGTTGCTCTCATTGACATTTATATTTTAACCCTTTGCACTCCAGAAGATTCTGGACGTTGGCTATTTCAACAGGAGATTGCAGGGAAACGTGCATGTACCAAAAAATTGCGCTGAATTAATTTAATTCCCCGACAATAATAATAATCTTTATATTTTTTTAATAAACGGTAATGTCCCATGAGAGGGGACAGCGGAGTGCAAAGGGTTAAATGTTTACCGAAGCTAAGTTATTTCTTGGAACAAGTACATAAATTATCATATATAATCATTTAAATACATGCATAAAATGCTTTCGCAAACTTTTTGGGAACGGAGAGCCTGTATGTTACAACATACTGAAAGAAAGGCGAATATACTCTTCTTGGCAATGTATTACACTCCGTCAAAAACGAGTATACCCGTCCTTGGCACCGAGTGGATTATTAAATAATTGCGCGTATTATCGCGGCGATTTTTGCAGCAAGTATCGAGCAAGTGATAACGTCGAACCGGCCTCTACATCGATTCTCAGATCGATTCGGCCGAAGAACTTTTGAGTCTTCCTTTCGAGGCAGTGATTCCGGGACGCGGTCCTTTATGTTCACAGGATTCCATCCTTCTTCGCGGTAAATCTCGAGGTTGCCATTAAATAGACCCTGCACCGGATACACCGGGCGCCGAGCATTTCCTGGAAATCCTTTCACACGCTTCACGAAAAGAGCGGTTGAAATTTTCTCTTAACCGAGACCGCTTTATACTCGACGGCAACTGAATTTTTGCGGTGCTTCGTCCCCTCCGCTCATTCAGCCAGCCAATGCCCTTATGTAATTATAATTTTGTTTAAGCATCACGTGCCCAATAATTAATGTCGTTCCATGGAACTTTTTTTTTAAACGCCCTTTATTTAGTCTGTAATTGATTTTGAAGAGAGTTCTTCTCGCGTCGCAGTTTTGACACGGAAACTGTTAATGGGACGTTAAAACAAAAAAAGAAAGCACGAACTTTAGACGTGAAACACGTTTTTAATAACGGCACTGTAGCCAGTTCGGTGAAGCAGTCCGCATTCATTTCTATTGTTACTGCTCTGACACCGTGACACGATGCGTTCCGTGAATTGTCTCTCCAATATAATATTCCAGGCACAGTTACACGTGCAAACGCATCAGCATCGCGCGCGTTATCATTTGGTTTTATGTCACAATTTTCGCTCGCGACGTCGCCTCCATTTTACGCTATCATTTTTCTTTTGCTCAACTTTACCACTGCCCCTCTCTTTGCCCGTCGCCGTTATTTTTCAAAATTTACCCTGTCCTTGGCCATTTATCCGACTACCTTGAACGCGTACTTAAGAAGAATAAGAAATTAGCCTCTTAATCTTACTTGACATTCTGTAAATTCAACGTTCTTAAATAGTTAGTTCCAAAAGACAGCTATAGAATTTATATTATTTACTCATAATTTTTATTTGTTGAGTTATACGCTCTGTTAATGACAGATGACGCTTAGAACGCCCAAAAGATGGTAATCTTTGCCTTCGAGTTCGGTTTGTTTTACGTCCATGCTAAAACGCACGTGTGCGTCACTTACGTATTCATTATTTCTTTCATCTTAACCCTTTATGATTCCATGTAACATTCAGGTCACATTCTAATTGATCATTATTTTACCAAGAAGTGTAAACATTATAGGTCGTTTTTATCTGGAAGTCACATAGTGAACGTATTTCAATAAAATTGTTTAAACGGAACCATTTTTCTTTCATCTGTATATGTAAATTTATAATTGTTGATTTCTCGATCCCTTAATTTCTTGCGATTTAAAACAACAATTCGGCCCATATGGGTTTAAGTGCATTAAAACATTCTTTGTAAAACCCCAGAATGGCCTAATTATCTGTAAACCTCTCAACATTATTAAATTCTACGGGCAAATACCGTAACAGGTGAAAAATAAAAATTTGACATGCCTCGAGTTTTTCTCGTCAACAGACCGCCTGTAAGGCATTCTCAATAATTCATCACGTTGCCCGAAGAAGCTATGCAGAATGGAGATTTCCGTTAAACGTCACGGTAAACCATTTTGCTCGAGTAGCTAATAAGAAATTCCATATACGACGAAGGCGAACAAGATTCGCTGCCATAAAATTGGAAGGAAAACGATGCGGGGAAAGAATGAAGTCGTAAGCGTAAAACGACGCGTCTCCCCGACTTACTCCCACGATCAAAGCTCGCGGATTACGTTCCGCGAGGAAACAGATTCGCGCGCGTAAAGGGAGCTCCGGTTAAATAATGGTTCCTCAGTAGCCAACGTTTATTCGGAAAACCGACGGGATCGGTAAGCATCTGGAAAGTTTCCGTAAAGAAGAAGAAGCAATTCATTCGACTTCTCGTTCCCTCGTCCCTCCGCTCTTTCTCGCTTCGTGCCTTTTTATTAGGCCGCCCGTCTTTGATGTACTTACGCTCGCTTACGCTACATCCCCGGGCGTGCGCTGTGTATATACACATTTCTAGTTTCCTCCGCGACGAAGGGTTTGCCGAAGCGCGAAAACTTTTTACCTCGTTACGTGGCTACCTCCGATCGACTTCATACTTCGCCAACTTACCTACCAGGAATTTATATCACGCGCGCGACGTTGCAGAGCGAAAAATACGGCTTACCGGGGAGATCTTATGCGATAGCAATTCCGAACGATTTTTATCGTTTACGAATTTTCCCGGAAAGTTCACGCGGTACGTCCAAACATTGAACTAACGGCCGTGGAACAATCGTTACACACCGGGTCGCGTCAGACCGGACGAAAAAGTTTAATGCTCTCTTTCCGCGCGATATTTTCGGAAGCGCTCGCCAAAGTGCAGTTCGACGGGACGTGTAAATATGTGCGACCGAACTTCGCCTCGTGTTTAATGAAACCTGCAAATATGAGTAACCGGATTAAACAAAAAAAAAAAAATCGGACCGCGAGAAATATTTTCAGAATTAAAAAATATTTCATAATCCCTAGAAGGAAGAGGTACTTTTCGCAAGCGAAAAATTGTAAACGAAACGCGAGTCAAGTCGCCGAATGGAGGTTTGGTGAGGAAATACAACATCGTATCGATTTCTTAAAATGATTCTCATTGATTGTAGCGTTATTCTGCTGCAACTTTGTGAATAATTTTGAAATAATTATCTTATTAACTGATTGTGTACTTGACGGAGAGTTCATCAATACGGTGTACGATATAGAAGCTCAATGGCTCTAACTACTCAGTTTGGAGTTTCAAGATGGTACTCATGTTAATTGATGAGAAGCCTGCCGAAACAGAAACCGTGAAAGTCGCAGTTTGGAAAAGGGACGATGATCGGGCTCAAGCAAGAATTGGATTATTGATCGATAATTATCAACTCAGCAAATCAGGCCTGGAAAGCTCTAAAGGATTATCATCAAAGGACGACACTACCAAATAAAGCTTTTTTATACAAAGGGATTAGGTCGTTTAACATTGAGTGAAGATG
>SHCU01001957.1:0-14004 GCA_004307685.1 Ceratina australensis | reverse complement strand
CTTTAACCTCAACCTCAACGAAGTTTTTTTACCAGAGACCATATAAATATTTTTTGAGAAAACATTGGATTCCAAATAGAAATAAAATATTTTTTTTTAGACGAATTCGATGAACATAGGCAAACAAAGTTTACACATAGTATCTACGTGAAACGTTCTTATAAGAACGCCTGCGTCTGACAATACGAGTTTTATCTCAATACGGGTAATCATTTGTTCCACGAACAGCGGGCTGAAAGGAGATCTCGCGGAAAGCTCGTCGCCTACGCGTGCTTACGATCTCTACATGCGAGAGAGCTCGGGGCCGAACCGCATCTCGCGCCCGGGGAAATCGTTGGAACGGATCGAATCGCGGCGGTCATCGACGTACCTACTACCGTAAGCCGCGCTTTCGCGAGCATCGTCTTCGACGCGAACAGGAACTCGAACTAGATCTCTGCGTGAATACATCCAGGTGAATACATAATGTGTAATCCTCGGGGTATGCGGACTCGGCGTCTTAAGCTAATCTTGTTAGGCGTTCTAAGCCTTCGGCTGACCCTGCGGAGCGGACTTTTAATCCCTTAACACGGCTACGCGCACGAAGATTTTGCATAAGAAAGAAATAGGATTGCCCTGCCCCTGTTCAAAGGTGACGAGCCGTTTTCCGTCTTCTTCGCATCTTCGCGCAACGTGAATATGTTGCCCCGTATGCTGTTCGCCGTACGGGCGAACGGAAATCTCTTCGTTTAAAGAAAAAGACGTAAAGAATAGAAGGAACAGATGCCGATGGGATCTGTTACGCGCGATCCCCTTTCGCGTTACGTTAGAAGCGTCAGCTTAGAAAATTCGAACCGCGATGAGACATTCTTTTTCCGGGTAAACGAACAGGACAGCTGATGAAATTTTATTCGTTAGCACTCGGGGCTAGAGGAGCACTAAATACGTTCAAAATGCTGATATAGAAAAACTAATTAACCTATGAAAAACGAACCCGAGGATGCAGCATACTTGATGTCACCTCTTATCTATATTATATTTATAAGAGCATTAAAGTTCCTATTATGAATTTACAAAGAAGCGCTATGACTTCTTTAAGGATAATTAAAAAGACGATGATCCGAGTATTAATATTTTCTCCCCTTATTATCTTAAATGGTCTAAGACGACTCTTGAAACGCAGTCTTCCTATTCAGCTTTCTTTGTAAATACGATGTTATACGTTTTCCTCTCATTTGGTTTATGAATTTTCCGTTCATCCGGCTATGGAACAATAACAAATTTCCCGCTGCTTGTATCGATTAAATTCTCGGTTAATCGTCGAATTAAAATATCCAGCCCCTGTTCATGTCTTATCCGAAATAATTTACGTGATCCTGAAAAGAATGCGTGTAATACCGTTTTTTTTTTTGTGGGACTTGCCAGGGAACAGGTACTGCATTAAAACCACCGTCGAGGTTTTTATCTGACGATGGGAACGGTTTCATAGAATCCGACATAATCTTCCGTGGAGGAAGAAATCACACGCGACTCGGTGGGCCGCGGTTGAATGTATTGTAATAATAGAGTGCGTTTAGACAGCGATCCCATAAAAGTGGAAGTAAGAAAGAGAGCAACGACGAGGGGGAGTCTTATCTTCCCTGGTCGGCTAGAGTAACTTTATTTCGAGGCGAGATACGAGTCTCTCCGCAGCTTTTAATGTCTCTCCTCTCCGTGGTTTGATTAAGAGAACCCGGGGCCCGCGACAAAGGTCCCGATGGCAAGGGAGGCGAGAACGAGAGCGAAATAAAGATAGCGCGCTGAAGCTTTGAGTAATTGTTGCCTTATGCCCGTCAGCTCGTCAAAACTCACATCCATCTGCCGTGGCTGCGCCGTGACAATTAAAACCAGAGGTGAAACTTTATGATCTCGTTCGCCGCTGGTTTACTCGATCAGATAACAAGAATTTATGTCCTAACTCGCGCAATTGCTATCCGAATCTCGATCGCGTTTTATCGAATTCACGCAGATTAATAAATCATATCTATTATGCGTATGAATTACGTCAGAAATGTTTGGACAGTAATTACGTCGTGTAGACGCGGGCTCTTCGGTACGATCGGGAGAAAGATGGGAATAAGAGTTTTTGTAGGTCGGATACCACCGATACCGAGCAAGGTATGGTACGAGTAAGTGGTGGTTTTGGCAAGGGGATGTTCTGATGCGATTTCACGCTGGATTTGCCTAAGATCTCCGCTAAGGAGCCCTTTAACCCTCCCCTTTCACCCTTCCCTAACCTTCACCCTTCCATCACCGATTCGATGCTCGTGGCTCCTGTCTTCTTCTTCGACCCCTCTACTCTCTTTACCGACCTTAGCTCGCTTCGACCAGCGTCAGTTCCCGAGAAACCCCCGAAGATTACGTGCCTTAGCAGAATGTCGCCTAAAATGCCTTCATTGTTTAAAATAGCCGGCGGGACTATTGTATTTCAATTAACTCTATCTAACGCTCCCCCGGAATAGTCTTATTTCTCATGCAATACACTTGGAAACGAAGAATGTGAATTACAAATATTAGGTGAAGACACAAGGAATGAAGCAATGAACGGCGACGGTGCCAGAATTAAATGAACAGATTCTACGGAATTTAATAAACATCTGTCACTTCTCTCGCGGAAACATTTTTTCAAGGAAGGAATCTTTGCTGCTTCCTTTGCATAACCGATCGTCTTTGATCTTACTTCGCAACACGCGGCGAGCTCTCATCGATCTTCCTAAATATTTCAGATCGTCCGAGCAAGTGGAATAGCTAAATTCGGAGTGTTTCTCAGCCGAAGGGGGTTCAGGTTTTGCTTGAAACCCTCCCTGGATTAGGAGCATTCGTGATGCGCGTATATCCGTGTTTTAAGGACGCGTGCAACCCCGGGCCTGTGTATGTGCGTACACGTTCACGTGTACGCCCTGTGTATGTATCCTGATTTGTGCCGGTCTCTCTGCGCGTGTATGCAAACCCTTATGGCTTAAGCTAAAGCTAAGGCCGAGGTTCTCCCGTGGGATTACTACGTCATTCTGCAGGACTCTCCGGTCGCCGGAAGGATCAGCTCTCTTCCTTCTGAGGATTTCGCGGAGAACTCCATCCCGTTTCTAAATCAGGTTGTCAGCCGCAGGGCTGGATCATTTCGTTCCCGTTTAGCGATCCTCTTTCGATTTTTAAACAATCCTTAATAATCTGCCACATCATTCCGAGAAACTGGAAACATCTTGATCTAAGAACAATTGTTTATTTGTAATTAGACTGTGAGCGTGCAAATAATAATTTTCCCATTTTTCATCTACACATAAGACTTGTCTTAAGACTAATTTGTTTGAACACGATTGCACAGAGGAAAAATCTATTCGCCAGGTTTCACCTTGATATCTCGGGCAAGAATTAAGCAAATATCGTCGAACACCTCGAGCCTGTGGCTGTCTCGCTTGAAGACTTTCGAAAGCGACAGGCTGGTTACACCGATAAGAAAGTTCCTTGATATCGCTCGTCAGAATCCAACGAAATAATCGGCCCGCGAACGCGGCGTTGCCCCCTACCCACCGGTAATAGACGACCGGAACCTGTCCTTGGTGCCACTTAAATCATCCCCCAACGAGTTGCCGCTTACAATAACTCGTTACCGAAAATCCAAATTAAGCTCCTTAGTCGAGAAATTTACGAGACGTTCTCCCTCCTCGGGACGGATCCCGCGCCACCCACCCGCCTCCCGCTGTCTTACGAACTCTCGTCCCATCCTTTTCCTTCGTTCGACGACGCAGTTTACCAAAGTAATTTTAATCTGTCGGGCATAGCGCGTGCACACAAACGTTCGGTTACCGCGGCGCGCGTCCTCGCGGAATCGTACGGAGCCGTGCAGATGTTGGAAAACAAACTCTCCGCTGACGCCTGAATACGCGTATCCGCGTGTGCGTGCCGCGGACGGATATACAGGGGAAACGCGGTACGAACGAACGACGCCGCCCTTCTCTTATTCTACGTCTTGTATAAGAGCTTACTCTCTAAGCGTCTTAGGGCAAGTTTTCACCCTTGCTCTCATTCAACGGCAACGCATACGTAGAGAGAATGATCGCCGACTATCAGCCGGTGCGCGCTCGTTCCCGAGTTTCGGATCGAGGTTAAGCGCGTACAGCGAAACACAAAAGGATTTGTATTTGCACGAGTTCTAATGAATTCGAATAAAGAATTAAGGGAACATCGTATTATCTCGCAGACAAAAAAAAATATATGCTTTAGCTTGATTGCGCAGTGAATTTCTAAAAGATTCATGCTTGCACGTAAAAACTTATGAAGTCTCTTCTAATCTGATTCACCTAGCTTGATTTCTCATTTTATTTATATAAAAATTTGCATATTTTTCAATTCAAACCGAATTATTTTTCCATAAAAGGTTTTTTTATGTAATACATATTTTAGAAATTATTGAGGATGAGCTTGGACCATCCTGTCCGAAAGGGATGATTGTTTTCATTGTGGTACATTCGGTCGATATTATTGAGACGTGTTGTTTATTAGGATACGCGATCTCCTGTCTCCAAGAATCGGCTAACACTTAGGTAGATTTAGAAGGTTTCGTCGCGTGGCTGGTGATCTTATAAGCTACACTAGCTGCGAGGTTATCTCATTACATCTTATCTGGTGCTTGCGCCCCAACGCGGGCTTAGCGGTACTGGAGAGCTTAAATCGCACGCGAGTCCGCAGGCACAGGCTGTGCTTGCACGCATATCGTGCACAGTGGCACGGCCGACGAAACTTTTTGTGTCGCTGACTATACAAATCCTTCGGATAAACGTTCGCTCTGTGACGGTCACTAATAATCATCAAGGTTTCGCAACAAACACGAAAGCGTTATTAAACGTCTTGATTTTTTAAACTGAGACGCGAATCTCAGCGAATGGAATAAATGATTAAACGTCATTACTGGAGCCTTAAAATCTAAATTAAGCAGTATGACGTGGTTTTGGATACAGGAAGCTGGAAGTACGACACGGGAAATCGAATAGAAGTGCTAGTAGGAAGAAAGAGAGAGAGAGAGAGAGAGAGAGAGAGAGAGAGAGAGAGAAGGAGAGGACGGGTGTAACAGATAAAGTGTTCGAAAGAGTTGGTCGCTTATCTGCAAAGGCCGGCATCCGCCGGATCAGCCTCAGATACCAAAACCACCCACACTTTCCTTCTGTCGTGCGCGCTTAGGTTAAGTTTCCAGGAACGGAAGCTGGCCTTCCAGGGATCGCGAATTCCGCCACGTGCGGGAGCGCTTCCTTTTACACGATACTCTCATCGATCACAGATTAATTTTATGATGAAACTGGTCAACAGTTACTCATACGATAATGCAATAAATGTATGTCTAAATAATGATTTACGATGAATACGCTTTGAATAATTTAGTTAGTTCCTTCAATATAAATGAGATTAAAATTTTATTCGGTGTACATTACCCTTTGGAAATAATATCTGTTAATTCTAAATTACTGTGAAATCAATTCTTGGTTTATATGAAAATAAGAAAACTGTCTTCATGTTTACGCACCGCATATGTCTATGTATATTTTTAAATAAAATTGCTTTGTTACAACTTTATTCTTTAGTCGAGGCTTCGGGACACGAGTTGATTCGATTTTGTGAGATTAGGCAAGATCTTGGATTACCGAGTCACCAAGACTAAGGGGAAACCTTAGGATCGAAGTCTTGGTCGTGCTACGGCTCATCTGCATAGCGTTGCTCTTCCGGATATAGAACATTAGATTCCACGCGATTTTTTGTGCTCAGGGGGAAGAATATCTACACTCTTAAAACGTTTTAATAAATAAAATACTAATGAAAAAAAAAGTAAGAATAATAAATATTTATTTGTAACATTGAGCTTTGAATTTGATAAAATATAAGTATAAACAAATCTGCAATCACAAATAAATTGTGTAAAAATTTGTTGTAACGTAAATAATAGTACATTTAAAAAAGAAATATTATTGTTTCACTGATTCATATTATTCGCGTATGAAATGGAAATATCTCCTGCTACTCCTACAGCAATGATCTGAAACCATATTTGCCGATTTAAACACCCCTAAGAAGGCACAGGGGGTCGAAGATATAAAAAGTAATATTCGGTAAAGATTTTTCGTCTCATTCCCTTGGCAACTCAATGCGCACCTAAAGAACCCATTATCACAGTATCATGGAACGGGGGTGATCAAGGGGTGTCGAAAAATATGTTCCAACTTTTTATCTTGTATCTGCACCGCCGACTTGGCAATGAGTGCAGGGAGCAGTCCGTTAATTTATCGACTGGAACTTCGTTACCTAACAGCGTGAACCATAAGAAATTATTTCCACACGTCTCGAACGAAGTATATATTTTATTACAACAAGAAGTTTTTTGTAAATATAATTGTACGAGTGAAATTGAACTATCCTTCTTTTACCATTTTAGAAATAATGAAACTACTTGTGAAAGCAGATTACATATAATGTAAATCGACTATGTTTGAAATAAAAAGTTATCAGCCGAACCGCAAATGAAAGAAATCTATCAAGAGAAAAGTCGTTTCGCTTCTTCAAGGGTTGTTTTTGGGATGAATCTTATCTCGCGGCGAGGACTGTCAAAGACGAACCGTCCTGACACTTCCGTCGTACTTCCTTCACAGCGTAAACGGGGAGATAACCGGAAGCCTGATAGGGCCTGCACCAGAAATGAGAAATGTCTTTGCCGTTGCAGAGATTAAAGATTTTGCGGATGAGTGGCTGACACTTCTTTCTTCCCTTTATTTTTTTTCCACGACGTATCAGAGTCGTACACAAGATGTTAACAAAATTACAAAAGTTTTCTTTATCTATTAGCTCCTTTGTTTGTAACATTATTATTTCTTATCGGAACAATGAAAAATTTTATCGTATGTGTACAAAAATATTTTTGTTGAGAAAGATAAAGGCGGAAGAGTAAGACGGAAGTGTCTCGGGGTACGCACAATTGGTGAAACAAATATTAAGCCAACGAAGGTAGATTACATAACGGATCTGTGCGCATCAAGGGAGGTCGCTAATAAACAGACCGCATAATACGGTGCTCGGTGGTCAAATCTGCGGGGTAGAAGCCTACCTTAAACCAGCTGATCCCCGTACAGACGACGACGCTAGGACAGGGCACCTTAATGAAAACTATACGTCCCTGGATTAAGGTGGCCACTGGTCAGCCTCCAGTCCTCCTAGGCAGGACCTGTCTTATGCAACCCGTGCCGGGGTACAGACCCTATGCCAACCTACCGTATTAGATGGAAGTTTAGGGCATTAATACCTAATATCGTGCCACCGGCAGTAAATCCTTTTGTTGGTCATCTTGCCGCAGAGACTTAGCACCTTACATCACGTCGAGCGTCGATAACGTTCTCTATCAGTTTACCATTTAACGCGCGGAGTTAACCAACGCTTAAGAAAAACCTGACTCGCAGTGCTAGCAACTAGAAACAGTTAAAATGGAGTTTTTATTTAAAATAATATTTTACTGCTAAATAATTTAACTAGAGATGAAGAATTGATTATGTAAAAATTTTCATTATAATCTGCGTAGTCAATTATATGATGTATAAATGATGATCTGGTGATGTGGAGGTTTTCGTTTGCTCCCCGTGGGGAACCGGTGAATCCAAGTTTCCCTCCTTCCCTTTCTTTCGTTCGCTTCCTCCTCTCGTTCTCCATTTCCTCGGTTTCGTAGAAGTCTGGGATTATGACCTGAAGTGGGATAGACTCCGGGACTTAAGTCAGGGTTACACAAGGATCGCAGCTATTGTGCCAGCGCCCAGCTCTTATTGTCTCGGGATAGACGAGTGGATCTGCATATGCTTAGCGCCGGAGTTAGACTTCTCTGAGCGATCTTCAGATTCACGAATCATCTGGACCCTCGAATTCAAATCCTGATATACGAAACCGCGCGTCTATTGTCAGTCGGACGTTTAAAGCCGGAACTAGCTTGATTGTTCAAGTAGCCTCGTTCACTCGTCTAACGATCGAAAACTTCTCTGACGAAACGCGTCTGACGACGCTCATATTGTACGTCTACTTATCGCGAACGATCGTGAACAGCCTACTGACAATAGTATACTTGATATTTTTATTATTTTTGATTATTCGCTGTTATCTTTTACTTCGATTTTTACATATATCTTGCATGTATTAAAATAAGCGAATTGTATAAAATATACAATTTTGATTTCAGGAAAAAATCTGCCGGTGCATTGCGTAGTCGAAACGATTCACAACATCGTAGAAACTCATGTAAGCAACTCGCGAGAGAATTGGCGGAGGCCCCAAGTAGAAACGGACTCCTACGTTATTATCCCTGTGGCCATGCCCTTTCAAGTAAGCATTCTGCACACCGATTTAATAAGAAATCCAGAATTTAGAATCTTTCAAATAAAAATAATTATTTCTTTTAAACGTTGATGTTTTCATAAAAGTTCAGATCATCAGGAGGAAACATTGCCATTCATTTTACAGGATTTAGTAGGCGAGGCGTTAGTACGTCTTGGTTATTCGAGCGATCTGATACCGAGCGCAAGGGGCAGCATCGTCATAAGGAACTGGAAACCCCTGCCGATGGAAAAAGTAGCGGACGGTCCGCTGTTAACAGTGGGCGACATTTTAGCCGAGCTGACATCAGTCGCCACTTTAAAGATTCAAGTATACAGATCCAGACCACCGCCTCCTAGTCCGGCAGCCGAAGTTAGGAATAAATTGTTAAGACTGCTGTTACTTCATAGTCACGCGCTACTCGTCTCAGCCGGCTGCCCCTTGGACGAGGTAAGTTTGATTATCCGTGATCTTTCCTTACGCTCCTAAATATTTTTAATAACCGATAATATAAATCAAAATTATTAAAGTACAAATTAATTTAGTTCCGTCAATAATCTGATAACGAAGTAGAATTGTCGAACGTCAAGATTAAGCAGCCGCAATAAGACATTAAGTACGATTCGGGATCAAGCTGCCGAGAGGAGACTCGGTGTAAGACCGCTTAAAAATGTATAAAATGTAAATCTAACCAGAAAGTGTTTGTCGTCGGACCACCTAATCTCATTAAGAAGTCCTCTCGTCTGGTACCCTTGTTCCACCTTTAAGAACCGGTGGTAATCTTCACCAGATTCCTTGGCTGCGATCCGTTGATCTTCGTCTTAAATAAATGTTTTCCCTGTTTCGACTCGCTACATCTACAGGCTCCCTATTAATATACATGCCGCTTCCAGTTAATTACGTTATCATCTTAATTATATGATGTTAATTCATCCAAACGTTTCTGAGCTTAGATTTATAAAAGAAATTTGTCCCAGTTTATCCGTTAGTCTGTATTCAACTAGGCACAGGAGTATTTTGAGATCTCGAGTGATAAACTAAAAACTTGTATGATTGCAATAGTTTGAGCTCCCTAGAAGATTGATGTATCGTCGTACGATTTCTCTGTTAGGGAGGGCATCATGCCCTCTCGACGCCAGGGAAGATCTCATAGCATGTGATAGGATTACCCTTTACTCAACCAAATTCGCAGCCTTCATCAAAAGCCCCCTCGATATCGGAAGAAGAAGGACGGCGGGAGTAGAGAGGGGGCGGGCATTATCTAAGTGCACTCTCTTTGAAGATCCTGCTGTACTCGCCCATCCCCGAACTTTAATGCCGCTCGCGGTGGTCTATGATTACCAATTTTCCCTGACAGACGTTTCCTGCTCGAGTTTCGGCCCGACGGCTAATGGCGAACGGCTGTGATGGAGAACCGCGTTCATGCGACTTAATCTGCCGATCATTCGGCCAAGACACGACGCGTTCGCGTTACCCGGCCACGGATCCGATTTATCAAGTCCCGCACGAAATTTGCATGATTAGAATTGCCTTCTCTGTCCTTAGCTGATATTACCTTACGCTAACTGTTGCCCGTTTGTACATACAGACATGACGAATTTAAGGGAACCTATTTTTTTTTCTAATTCGTGAAGAAGAATGAAAATTAGACATTTCGTTAATCGCGCGAACATCTATATTTAGTCACGCGTTGTTACTAATAGTTAACAATTGATACACCGTGTTCCTGATACCATAATCCGTCTGTATAATACGACAACAACGTAACGAAAAGCGCTTATCACCGAGCAAAGAATCATATCAATTATCACGCGGATGATTTACATTGACGTTCTCCATATAAAAGTATAATTTAAATACGCGTGCGTGTCAGGAATAGCGTGTTGTACACAAGATCAACGAATCGAAAATGTCTGAACAACATGCATAAAACCGCTCGCCTATTTTTCCGCGGCTCGGGTTTCCTGCTTCGTTGAAATCCGACTGTTAGCCTTCTGTATTACGGGAAGGTCTACAAATTCGAGAACTCGTCGACGGTGGCGTGTCTACAGCGAATATTTGATCAGCTCCGGTAGGCGACGACTGATTTACTGCCCAACCCCGCGGATGATCAGCTGACGTCGCTGCGTCATCCGAAAATAATGAAATGGACGTAAATCAGAGCGCGAATTATCGCGACGTGATGTCGTAAGATAAGCCGGCCGTTTCCTTCCACGCATTTTTTTCCACGTGTTTGTCAACCGATTCCTGAGATCTCCGCGCGCCGCCCCTGTCACCCGGCGGTTCGCTGACTACCTGAGTGATTAAGTGCTTGTAAAATTCGCCTGGATCCAGGGATTCCGAACGGCGTGACAGGGCAACACGGATAAATAATTTTCTGTTCTGCGTCGTATCTGCCGCTACCAAGGTGCCGTGGATACCACGGACGGATTACCGCGTTATTAAAGTGGCGTCGAGCAGCTTGATCCTCGCGGGCGGAGATATTTGTTCTTGTAAATCATTTGTCCAGATAACGCGCACGTTTCACAAACCTCGTACTACTTCCTGCGAGTCGAAACTTTTCCATAATCCGGCCCCTTAATACCATCCCAGATGACGACACATTGATACCTTTCGGAGTGTACCCATTAGAATCGGTTCAACACGCGATCTCGTTATTTTTTATATAATTTCCTGAGCGACAGTATTTTCAGTTACTAGACGATAAAAACATTGCGAAAGATAATGAATCACTATTAACTGTAAGGTATTGTAGGCATCCGAAGTTCAAATTTAAACGTTTGTTCATGTATCTTGACTCCTCGTGCCCTTCCGCGTAACGAGTCTACTATACATATACGGGCCCGGCTAGAAGCAGTTCCCTGACGATGGCCTTGCCGGATAGTTGTGAATACAGATCGATGATGATAACGGTATAAGTAATTAAATTAGTTCGACCATCCGACAAAAGTTTTTCATTCCACTATCTGCCTACAGTATTTTACTTTGAACTACTTTCAACTAGATTAAACTGACGAGTCAAAATCGGGGAGAAGAGGAGGTGATTGTGTTTGACTTAAACGGGACGTGTTCGTTGGTTTACAGATGACACTGTTGTCCTTATGTAGAGGCGGGAACGAAATGTCGGAAGAGACGAAACGAAACTTCGAATCGTGGTTGCAACAGCAACAGTTGGGCATAGGGTTAAACCCGATGGTACCGAGTACGAACCATCACCAGCATCATGCACAGAGCCCGCAGCCAGACGGTGCCGGCACCATCGGTTCGACCGGTGGTGCGATCGGTCCTCCGCATCCGGCGCTCCTCCAATACTCGCATAAAACGCGGATGAGAACGAGTTTCGATCCGGAGCTGGAGCTGCCGCGGCTACAGCGATGGTTCGGTGAGAATCAACACCCGTCGCGTCAACAGATCCAACACTACGTCTCGGAATTGAATGCCCTAGAGTCTCGCCGCGGCAGGAAGCCCTTGGACGTAAATAACGTCGTCTACTGGTTCAAGAACGCAAGAGCCGCTCAGAAGAGGGCTGATAACAGGGGCGTCAATGGTCACAGCCCTCCCGGGCTCAGTCCGAGGGGCGCGAGTGTTGTCAGTGAGGATTGCACAGACGAGGAGGAGGATTCGAGGAATCAGGTGTGTACGCGTTTGAACGTGGCTGACAGTCGAATTCGGTTCCGTAATGAAGATAACAGATAACGGGTACCGATTTGTTTGTTTCGTCGTTTTAGACAATTTTTTCGAAATTCGTAGAACCGAGGAAAAATTATACGTTTACCGTTCGGATCAACGTCTGACAAAGAATTATTATCCGTGGAATTAATATCGGCATTAAGCGTGATTCGCTCGTCTACTGGAATCGTGATACGAAATTCAATCGTTCAACAAATATTCGTAGAGTAAAGTCAATGTACGAAACTGTTCAATACGTTCTCTGTCTCAACTAATTTGAAATCGAAACGAACGAATGTACTAAATTCATCGCGATAATCGAATAGCAGTCTCGAGCTATCTCACTCAAATATCATATATCAAATTACAGTCGACATCACCTTCTCCTTGTCCGCCGGGAAGTCCACCGGTCGGACCACTGTCATTGACAACCAGACCAGAGGATCAACAGCCTCCGCCGTCGACGCCGACCTCGGTAAAACAAGAGGACGCGAGGGTGTCCTCCGGCTCGGAGGACGACGAGACGAGACCCACTGGTCCGCTGCCTCCCGGATTTTCTTTGGTCCCGAGCCCGATGTTCGGCCACGGGATAATGTACATGTCACCTTATCTGCCGCCACGCGGACCAGCCGGTTGTTCGACCAGCATGCTGGACGAGAGAAGGAAAAGGAACCGGACGTTCATCGATCCCGTAACGGAAGTGCCGCGGCTCGAAGCTTGGTTCACCAATAATACTCACCCCAGCCACGCGGTAAGTTGAAACGCCGCTGCTTAATTATCGACACGCGAATTTGCCATCGCACGTGTTAACGTTCCTAATAAATTCTGCCGTAGCCTCGAGATTTATCAAATCTATTAATTGCGTATAAAAATTCGTATTTACCGGATATGTTAGTCAAATTCTGAAATAATGAACATAGTAAATTCATTGTACAACAGTTACCTTTTTTCAAATGTAATTTTTAGCTGCTTCTTTTTATTTAATCAATTTTATTTGAGAGATATTTCTCTGCTTGGTTTGCAGTTGATTTTGAAATATACGGAGGAGCTGAACCGAATGCCGTACCGACAGAAGTTTCCGCGATTGGAACCGAAAAATGTCCAATTCTGGTTTAAGAATCGTCGGGCCAAGTGCAAGCGTTTGAAGATGGCCCTGTTCGAGGGCGAGTCGCCGCAGCCGCCTCTGTATCATGCAGACTAGCTTTTACCCTTCATGTAACGTAACGTAGGAAACAGCCAAGTTGTCAAATGGCAATTATATGTACCGTAAAGCGGATGGAAGGATGAGAGGAGAAGAAATAATTGAAGAAAAGAAAAAAAAACATTCATCGTTAATCGCAACCTGTTATTCTTTAATATCGTTGACTTTGCGAACATACTCGCCATGCTCGCACTTTTGTTGTAATTATCGCGTAATGATTAATATAATTACTATGGACCTTAATAAGTGTACATATGAGAATACTGTCGAATAAAAACTATACGTCACGACTCACGGTATCGTCATTACCCTTTTCGTACACTTTTTATATATTTATATTCGCCCCCTTGTTGTATTTTGTTACGCACTATTTGAAGGATTAATAAAATGATATTACCCGAATGACACATTATATCAGATTTCTTCCCCTACCTCTGTTCTCATAATCTCTAAAAAATGTAACAAAAATTCCAATCACAAATTGCGGTATATAGTTTTCACCCAGAATCGAGCCGAGCATTCGCAGCATAAATAGGTGCGATATATCTACACGCAGAATAGGAAATACGCGTGATGCTGTCTACAAGTCTCAGAGTACAGTCACAGTCTGTCAAGTTGGAATCTCACCCTAAGATAAGACCCACGTGTTTGTTGCCAAGTCAACCCTAACTCAAACGTTACAATAATCAGCGTTTCTCTAAGGATGACGAAGGACACATCTGTTGTGTCAATGATCAGACTTTGTTTCTATAATCTTGATTAAAATGATACGCTTTGGACCATTT
>SHCU01001954.1:413-10806 GCA_004307685.1 Ceratina australensis | reverse complement strand
TCCCCAACCTAATCTTTACAAGAAACATTTATTCATAAATAACAAATACATATTCTATGGAAACTTAATAAAAAAAAAAATGAAGTCACCAATGTGCGCTCTGCATTTTGGTGTAGCAGTGCGATTCCTCGTATCTCAAAGCGAAATATCGCTCGTTCGGCGGGTCGTATCTCAAAACACTCGTATGTCGAGGTACCACTGTGCGAACGAGAGGGAAGAATCGAAGCTCAGCCTGGGGCGCGACGGAGAAGATATTCGTAAACGCAATGAAACCGAGGGATTCAACGGGATTGAAAAAAAAAACAATTCATCGTTTCAGTTTCTCTTCGCTGCTTTTCTCCTCTCCGCTTTGGCGCTGACGCTCGAACGCCCCCGCTGAATTCGGTGCCGGGGGCGAAGAGCTCGAAACTCGTTGCCTAGAAACTACGTGGTAAGATCATCGCTCAAAATAATTGTTATCGTAGCGAGTCGCGGTAATACGATGCTGTTTAAATGTTACTGAGATACCGCGACAGACAATTCGTCGTCGACTTACGCAGAGAAATACGTGTTATGCGAGATGACGAGAGAAGGTCCGATAGTTTCGTCGGGTACGAGGGAGGAGGACACTGAGGTGCAAGAGAACACTAGGTCAATTAACGGAGATGCCTCTACGACGCCAACGTCGATCTGCGCGCCCGTAGAACGACCCTTACGAGAGCCAGACGTCGTCACGGTTTTCACCATGTTTTTAAACGCGCTTTCTTCCTCCTCTAGTCGCGGCACTCTACAACCCCCTCTGTGTTTCCCTTCTTTTCGCGATTCGATCGTCCTCGATTATTGGAAGGATAAGAAAATGACTTATTGTTTAAATTATTTTTTTGAGAGAGATCTTATTCTTGTTTTTATCTCTTGTCTCATTTTTCTTTGGGAATTATTTGCTTTCGGGATCTGGCATCGATGGTCACAGAGATCAGTAGGTTGCTACAAGGAAACTGAGAAGGGAATATATATGTAATAGAGTTCCTTGGAAATTGAAATAATAAGAGACTGCGAAAGAAATCATAATTTATTTTTAGTAAGGATACAGACTTGGCTCTTTGCACTCTAGTATTTTTTCTACAAATATCTGCTGAATTAACCTGTATAAAAAGTATTTTATATTGTTATAATTATCATATAGTATACAATTTTTAGATTGATAGTATATTGATGATTTTATACTGATGAAATTTAATTTAATATTATAAATATATATTTTATATTATAAAGAAGTGGTCAATCATCTCTCGAGTGCAGAGGATTGACATGAGTATGTATTTGGTATGTGTACGAGTGAATCATATCTGGCTAATTTTGCCCGAGGAGGATAAAATCCAAGATATTTAAATACGAATTAAAATTGTTTTCGTTTCGAAACATCGAAACGATGTCAGGATTCAAAAGTATTGGACGTAGAGATCCAGAAGTACTGAAGTCTGCATCAAGCACTGAAAAATAAAGGTGACAGGAGTAAAAAAGATATTTAAGTATAAATTAACATTCATTTTGACACGTCAGAACGATGACAGGATCCACAAGTATTGGACATAGAGATCCAGAAGCATTATTATTTTATTTCTTTGGACTTCGGTCCATCTTTACACGAGCATAAATTAATTCAATCTCACATTTCTATACAAAGAACTCTTATTTTAGCCAGAGATCCACAAGTATCGAAGTCTGCGTCAAGCATTGAAAAATTAGAATAAAAATTTATTCTCTCTTTCAAATTACGTCTCTCCACGTAAAAGTTAGCTACAATTCACCATGGAACCCTGACCGTGCAAACCTCCAAAAGAAAATTCAAATTTCTTTATAATTCTTAACTGAAATTATCGAAGGCAAGCTGCTGTTACCCACAATTAAAATCGACTTCTCCATGTCAGATCCCAATAGAGAAAATCATAAATAACAATTCAAAAATGAAAGAATTTTCAGTAACATTTTAATGATCATGTCGAACACAACAACCAACAAAGCGTTGTGACCGTCGTCGAATCTGAAGACTTCGATGGCAACTCGTTTTACAATTTGATCCTGTACCTGCTTCGAGGTCCCCGTCTTGCATAGCTCCAATTAAAACGATAATTAAACTTCCATCGGGCTCTGCTCGCGGAAGCAATAAAACTGGCTGGGTCTAATTGAATGGAAGTACAAGAAACTGTCATCCGGTTACCAGCAACGGTGAGAGTGACTCGGTCAAAGAATCCTCGATGAGTCATTGAAATCGAACCGGTTCCTCACGATTAAAATCAGCGCAAAGAAAAAAAATATATATATAACGCCGTCGCTGTAAGGTTTTCTCTTTTTCTACGATCGATGTACATTACTCTCGAGGTTTTAAAACGTTCTCAGAAGCAGGTGCAGGTATTGATCGAAATGTAGGTTCTTGTTAGCCATTCGATCACGTAGCGAGCAGGAAAAGAATCATGCTTACAGAGCACACTTGAATACGGTTACAAATTCCATCACGTACGAAACTTAATTAAAACCGCTCGTCGTTTTTAATCAATCTCTTCAGGGACGAATTTTCTCGACGACTAAATCGATTTAATCACTTTTTTCCTCGGTAATAATTTCCAACACCGAGAGGCTAAGGACGTGTATTCGAATCCGGCGAAAGAGGGGGGAAAGCGAGGGGGAGAGAAAAAGAAAACGTTGTTCCCGCTCTAAATAAGAATAAAAAAAAAGCGATGCTCACACGCTGGCAAGACGACCTCTTCGTCCGGTAAACGTTAACCCTTTCGACGAAGGAGAAATCTAAGTAACGCAGAAAAAAATTCGGTGTCTAGAAAGTCTCAGCTTCTACTCTATTTTTTACTCTAGACTTCGTGTTTTACTAAACTTAAGGTTAACTCTTCTGGTAAACAGACTCGCGAGAGGGGAGAGAGGTCTCAGCCCCGGGTTCACGGCTGAACGAGGATACCATTAGACGCGCGAGAGGTTAATACTTAATCGTGCCATTTTGATATAACAGGCTGATAAGTTAAAGGGTTAAGGTGCCCGGAGGTGGTTCGCGTGAAACGTCGAAACGTTCCCTCGATACCTCGCGTCGTCGTACGCGCGAAATGCTCCGGACGCGGGGGCGGTAACGAGGGTACGTGTTCGTCACTGGCTCGGACGATGTCTTAATTATAGAACTGAATCAAAGGTTTTCGACTAGGTTTAAACGTTAATTATGTATAAACACCCCGGCTAAAAAACGACGAGGTCAAATTACCATTTGACGTTATTCGTTCATTTCTATAATTCGTATTAATCGTTTGTCGACACGTTGAAATTTCTGGTTGGGTAAACGTCCCAATATCTCGCTTATTTTTCGTCGAATTTCACGCGAATTTCTTTCCTGAATTAGAAAATAATACAGCAGCGAACAGAAATTGGGACACTTACTTTATTATATCAGAATTAACGCAGAGATCACAACGAATATTTTTCAAATCGTTACTTTCGTTTATTTTTATATAAATCGATACGTGAAAATTAATTTATTATTTATTCGAAGTAACTGTTGCTCACGGATGTAATAAAATTAATTGATAACCTGCTATTCCTCTCGTTCATCTTTCTCAACCCTCGTGATCTTTTTAGCCGGGGTCAATAATTAGGGGCGACGAACGAAACGAAAGAAAGGTACTCGCTATGATTTCGCTCCGTACGTCTTAATCATGTGTGTGTGTGTGTACATATATTAGGTGACGCGTGTGACGTGGTTCTTTCGTCCAGATCCGTCGTTGCAAGCTTTAAATTTCTACAATGCAACGTTCGTTGCAACGTCCCGGGCGCACGCCGACCGACAAGGGGGAACGACCGCTCATCTTTCGTCGGGTGTCAACCGACGCCGTTTTTCGATGCTCTCGCGTCCATCCGTATTGACAGAGAGATCAGGTAAAACGAAATTTCGCTCTCGACGACACTATACGTGTGTCTCGTCGAGCAGAAAATCTTTAATACCATTTTTCGTATGATTTTCTGTTATTTATAATTATAATATAAAAAGTCTAATTGTGATACAAAGAAATATTTTATGTTATTTCTAAATTTTAGTAGTTGCTTCGGCAGTACGTGCACTGAATTTGGAACGATACAGAGAAGATTAGCATGGCCCTCGTTAGCCTTCAATATTTCTCTCGTCAAGCAGAAAATTTTCAATTCAATTGTACACTGATCAACAGTCTCGGTTTTTAATTCCACGACTAATTAAAAAATACATAATCGAGATCTCTGTCCAATCGTAAAGTATTAATTAGAACTCTTATAATTGAGAATGAAAATTATTACAGTTTGAAAAATTGAAACGTGCCATTGGAAATTTCACGTGACAACATTATTTTAATTGTGTCGATTGTATAAATATCCTCGAGCAGCAAGCGATTTCACTTTCGATGAGACCCACAATGGAGATCAATGAAATTGTTTGGAAACGAGCCTTCAATATTTCTCTCGTCAAGCAGAAAATTTTCATTTCAATTGTACACTGACCCCGCTTAATTCCAAGACTAATTAAAAATTAATTAATTGAGATCTCTGTCCAATCGTGAAACATCAATTCAACCTGTTCTAATTAAAAGTAAAAATTTGTTACATTTATTATCATATATTTTCCTAATTAATTGTAAATTTTATTTTTTCAATTAATTTATTTCGTTTATTATAAAAGAAAAATTTATTTGACAAATTTAATTCTGCCATTGGAAATTATTTCAATTGTGCTTCTGATTATATAAACGTACCAGAGCACCCGACGTTTCACCTGGTCCCCACGACTCACTTTAACACTATTGCTACCGCGATTTTGCGTACACCTATTTCGAACCAGATGCACATTTTTAAATCCACGATTTAAAAATATTAATTGTGGAGAAGCGATTAAACTTAGCGAATAATGTTCAGTTAATATTCGAGGTGTCCTTTGATACCTCATGGTAGAAATAGTGTTAAGAAATTGAAATATAAACGAAGCTTCGCGAAGAATCAATTTCCACGGGGCTCAGAATCGTACGTAGTAACATTTGTCTGAAATAATATCAGCCGGATGGAACGGTGGGTTTTAACAGCCGTTTGGGCGCGTTCTTACCCGGGGAGAATTCAATTACACCCGGCGGAGCCGCGCAAAAGGGCGAGCGAGGCGCGTGAAACATTTATCAAACGTTTGAACCCCCGACGGTCGAAATTCCAGTTTCCATCGGAGCGAGCCCGTGTCAGCGTGTGCCCGTGAAACCGCCAAACCGAGCAGTATTAAATTCCTCAGCGATAACGAGATCCTAAATACCTACTTTAAAAAATCGCTCAAGATGAAGACGGAGAACGGAAAAACCGTACAGGGATGGGAATGAGAAACGATGATACAGATAGAGCAGTCGAATCCCGGAGGAACATCGTCGAATAGAAAGAGAAAATGTTTCTTCATGTATTCTTCGTTATAAGGTTTTATTTTATTACAGAAATATCATTCTCTTAATTGAATGTCCCAATTTCAGGTGACAATTTCTGATAGAAGGAAAGCAGTGAGTAGGAATTAGGATATTTAGTTCCAAAGCAACACTCAGGAATTTTGTAAGAAGAAAATTTACAAGCAAAGTCATTTATTAAAATTCATTGAATAAAATCTATAATTTATTTTCAATATTGAACTCTGGGTTAAAAGTGAAGACGTCAAAGAGATAGAGAAAATAGTTCTTCATTATTGTAAGGGAGCTGATTTTATTAAAAAATATGATTCTTTTAACTGAATATCCCAATTTCTGTTCAGGTCACAATATCTGATAGGAATCTCAGTGAGTAGAAATTGGGGCATTTAATTTCAAAGCAGCACTCAGGAATTTTATAAGAAAAATATTCACAAGTAAAATCATTTATTAAAATTCACTTACCAGAAATTACCTAAAATTTATTTACAATATTTAATCGCAGAGAAAGACTTAACATAATTTTCCCTTTCTATCTCCTGCAGCCCCTGCTCTATCTGTATTATCTCCGATGAAAACCTGTGAGGGAAAAGTGTACCTGCATACGAGAAAAAAAAAGAAGGATCGCAGCTTGCTGCTTCGTTTTTTCTCTTTGATTTCTTTGGTCGTTGGTAAAAAAAATGCGGTTGCAACTAGGCAGAGAAGACGGGAGGTGTAAAGCGTGTTACCGAGTATTGGTCCCTGGCAGTTTTCCGGGCGGCCTCCATTATTAACGATTAATTACATTTTTGTACCTAGCTGCTAGTTTTGTACTAGTTTTGTAAACGTACCTCGACACACCGGACGTGTGTATTTTAAGTGGTTGTTAAAACGGATGGTTGATCGATCCGCACGCGGAAATGCCCGGTGTCGATCGTTACGACGACGCGATATGCTGAGAAGTCCGTCGACCCCCTGCGGTGAACGCGTATTACGGCAAACCTAACGCGAGTTTCTATCAAGGTATTCAGGCCATCATTTATCTCTAAAACGGTTTTTCATACGATTTTTCATTTCATATTTTTCATTCGATAATTATTGAGACACAGGAGATGATTTGTAAAATTTGGTCAAATTTAATTGCTTCATTTTAATTCGGTATTTTCTGGACGATTTTTTTACAAATTTGATCCGTCGACGTTTTTCGTATAATTTATAACAGGACCAGTTGTTTTGTCTTCGGTGTGTATGAACGCGGATCATGGCAAATCTAAGGCGAGTTCCTATCAAAGTATTCAGGCCATCATTTATCTCTAAAACGATTTTTCATAATTATTGAAATGCAGAAATTGAAGCAATTAAAATTGACGAAATTTTATAAATCAATTCCTGTATTTCAATAATTATCGTATGAAAAATCGTTTCAGAGATAAATGGTGGCCAAGGATCAAATATTTATATATATTTTAGTTCGGCAATTATTGGTTTATATAATCAACTTATATCAACCCTTCGAACACCAGAACCGTTATCGCTTAATCGCGATCACCGCAGCGAGCCAGTCGGTCATTAAATAAAATAGTAATACATTTCGAAAAGGATTCACCTGAACGATCACATTCGGGTGCTACGAGGAGTAATTTCAGCGATACAAACGAGACGGTCAAAAACTGAAGAATAACCGACGGACATGTGTACGTTATTGACCTCTTACGCACGGTTGAACTTTACTCGGGGCTGTTTCTCTGTACTGTAACGCGTAGCGGAGAATTCGGTTCTTTACGCGAGTACAATGAAACGAAGATTTCGACGAATTATAATTCTTCTCCGAGATATGATACACGCTCTTTAAGAAAAAATTATAATTTAATCATAGACGAAAGCGGAAAGCCACGTGCCTAAGAGGTTAACCCTCTATGGGTCCATGTAACTTTCAGGTCACATTCTGATTCATCATTATTTTATCAGTTTTCACACACGGAAGTTGTAAGCGTTATAGGCTGTCGTTATCTGAAAGTCACATAGCGAATGTACCGCGATAAAATTGTTTAAACGGAACAATTATTTTGTCATCTGTGAGCGTATAACCGCTGATTTTTTGTTCCTTTAATTTCTTGCGATTTAACACGTTCGCCACGCTGTGTACCACCGGTGGTGCATTTTCGTCTGTTCCATAGGTCGGGACGAGCCGCAGGTAGTACACGCCGGTGTTAATTTAATAAAAAGGTGATTATTGTAACTAACAAATTTATTTACAATAGAACTATTTCATTTTGTGAATTTATTCGAAACATTCTATACACAAAGCCGGCTGATCGTCGCGAAAAGGGCAAAACGTCGTAACGCGCTTGGCTACGTTGGGGCCCACACGTTCTGACAATTTTCTGTGACGTTCCCTGCAGCGCTTGCGAACATTTCTCGCAACGTCTGGATATTGCTTTATAAAATGAAGATTGCTATCCTTTATTCGCCTTATCGACGCTCAGTCACTATAATGCGGCAAGGTTCACGTACCACCGGGGGCTCTAGTACGAAAAACAGCCCCGGTGCGATTCGCGAATTCAAGGCCCGTCGCGAACGTGTTAAAACAAAAATTCGGTCCATAGAGGGTTGAAACAACCCGTTTGATCGCTGATATACTCCGTCACGCGCAAGCAATCAAAAGCGAAAATGATTAAAAAAAACAAGTTAACCACGTTCAAGAAAAACCGTGTTATTAGGATGCAAAGCATGCGTTCCATTCGCACGATGTTGCCTGTTTATCGCTCGCGATCGCTTGCATTCACGAATTCGCGCCGGTGTACCGTCGACGCTTTCGTTGAACCGACGAGTCTTAAGTGTTTAACAAAGCGTGCTTTCATCCTGCGGGCGTTTGACAAAATTGATAGGAGCGATCGAGTCCGACCGATGGACGGGACGTGATTCTGGTCTACCTCGTGGCTCGGCTCGCGGCCAGACGCGTCCGCGATAACGAATTCGACGATCACGGTACAATATTTACGATTATTGTCCTAGCGCAATAGAATAGTGAGATGATATTCAAATAATAAAGGCGAGATCGTAGATATCGCAGCGTTTCATTCGACACGCGGCATCCGACGCGTCGCTTTGTGTATTCATTTTACCCCGTAACCCTCCCCCCTACCACGCACACCACCATGTGAGAAGAAGAGGAACCCGGTTTTTGCTCAGCACGACTATCTACGTTTTATAGGATTTTTTCGTGAACGGGCCAGGAATATACTGCGGCTGTAATTGTAGCACGCGAAAAATGATTTGTCAGCAAATTGATCGTCGATGTTTCAACGGATTCGTTCTTTTAATAATCTTCGTTTATACTTAATATACTCTACCTCGTAAGAAATGTTCAATAAACGCCTTCTCAATGCTTTTCACCGAGCAATTATTACCCCGAATCTCGAGGAGCGAGCTTAATCGACTTGTCGATCAGTACTCAGCAGATTAATGGACTTGTTAATCAGGACTCATCTTTTTTTGGGCCTTTTTACTAATCCCATCAGATTGGTCAAGATTAAACCCATCGCAGACTATTCCCAATATAAATTTCGAGTCGTCTATAAACCAACAGAAGAATTTTCATTAGATGAAGTCTGGCAATTTTCTCTTTTTTCTCTTTTTCCGAAACGTGCGGCCGTCAAAGTGTTAATACATTAATTTGGACGTGAGAGATTCATGAAATATTTATGGAAAAATTCTTCGAGTGCAAAGGGTTAATATATACATATTTTAACACGTTCCCTGCCGCGTGGGGCGTACGCGCCCCAACTTGATAGTAATGTTCAACCAAGTATTTGTCAAACTAATTTCTAGAAAAATAAATTTATTGGTTTGTTGTGTTATGCATGTTAAACTATACAACTTTTACTTGATAATTATGATTTTTGCGCTATTTTAATTATTGTAAGACATTCGCCAGAAACAAAATAATACAATGTAATGGCCTGAACGGAAAATCTTCAAAAAACGGTCTGGCAGGGAACGTGTTAACTACTATTAGTTTCTACATATTCCCGAACACGTCCCATCACCATTCCCCCATCGCACTCACACACAACTCTATTTGTCCCTACGTATCCTCCATCATAGCTTGCATACGTATCATCTGTTACAACATCATCCAATATTACAAATAAACGTCCTAATTCTAACAGCATGCAATAATAACATATCCTAAAAAATTCGTTCGCACTTTCGCGTGAGGGTGACGTCCGCGCTGGCGCATTTCGCGCCCCTTCCCCTGCGAGCGTATCGCCCGGGTAGTAGCGTATGTAGGTCGCGCGAGAGACGAAGCGGCAGCAGGGTGCCTTGGCTGTCGTACGTGTTACATAAATGCGCCTTAACCCCGCTTCGTCCGCCCGCGTCGTCGTCGTTAATGCGACTGAACGGACCGAACCACCACCACCCGCGTCTCTTCGAGTGTGTCCGGCCTGGCACGCTACCGACAGAGACAGAGTTTGCACGTCGGCGTGGCGCGCAACCCCCCCGGCCATTAGTCAATACGTCGGCATTAGTCGATAGCTCGAGACTCGAGGCGCTGGAATAGGGTCGAAAACCATCCAACGGCTTTCTGGAAACAGAGCGATACTTGCTGGCAAACTTTTGAATTCTTGCCAGCCTCATTGTTCTCGGCTCCTCGCCGCACTCCGGCTAATCGATACCATTTTATTGCCGGCACGTATAAATTCCTGCCGACTCGCACGACGGACCTCCCTAACCCCCCGCCCACTGCGCCCCGTTGGTATCTTCTGTTTACCCGCGATGCTAATTTCAAGTCCATCGCGATTCCTTTCATCTCGCCCGGTTTCTCTTCGAGGAGGGATGCTTTTTAGGATTTCAGGAGGGTTGCCGAGCTTGTTATTTCTGGAGGTTTTATCTAGCGGAATAACTGGCTCGGTTCTCGAAATTTGAGCGTGATTGCGGAAAGGTTTCTGGGCGTCGAAAGAGCGGCTAGGATTATTTTTACG
>SHCU01001952.1:0-14667 GCA_004307685.1 Ceratina australensis | reverse complement strand
ACGCAAAATGCATATATTTGCTATTCTGAAAACTGAAAGTTAGCCCCGCGTAATTTCCGTTTCACCAGGAAAATTAACGTTGAGAGAACGATAACTGACTAACTTCGATCGTTGAATTATTTCGCGTCGAGTGCGGTCGTTTCGTATCGGAATCTCGTTTCATTATTGCACGTATATACACAATTATTATACACTTCTAACCACGAAATTAAGCCTCCATAAACCGAACTTTCACCTCGCTTCGGAGAATTATTCCTCTAGCTGGCAAACAAAACTACTTACGGAGACTTTGCATTTTACAATATTGTACACGCGATTCGGTTAAATTAAAAGTTCGCCGTGGATCGTAGAGAGTTTGGTAAAAGCGCATACGCAATGGGACAGTACGATGACAGAACGGGAGAGATTATTTAAAAATTCGCATAATGAATCCGCGTGCTCGTTAATATTGTTACGATTAAAAGTCGGTTCCCTGATTGTCTAAAGGCAATTCCATAAAACGTTTCGCGTTCCGTGGGTTGTAATTGACAATTAATGCGCGGCAACGGGTATTTTATGTAATTGTATTTGAACGTCACATAAAATAAAGTGCGTCGAGTTTACCCGTTTTCGTTAGTTACTGCAAACCCATTACGTATGTACTCTATTTTTTATACAATTACACATCTGGCATATAAATGTGCAACTAATAAATTAAGCGCTACATAATATAGAAATATAATTGGAACTGTGTTACTCTTAACCGATTACCAAATGACGATCACATTCCGCAAATCGAGTCTAAGTACGCGCGAACGAAAGCTCGACGAATGTTCTTTTTCCAGGAAAAGAAATTCTCCAAGTTAGTTGGTACGATTGAATACGTTATACATGGCAGCGTTTTTATTGCTTCGTCGCATGCAATTGACAGTGTTTCCTCGCAGCTATTATTTTCTTAAATCGAAACTCGATGAGGGTTTCGCATTTTGCGAACATCCAAAAGGAGAGTACTTCGAGGAACTGTTTGTGCGTGTGGTAACTACTTGGAATTTCCGTAAGTACAGATCGTTCGATTGACTTTAACCCTTCCTGTTGCGAAATCATTCTGTAATTTACGTTATAAGGGAAACTGGATTGTAGCTCGTTCGTCTTGTCAACGAGCTTCGAACGAACGAATCGCATCGGAAAATGAAGTAGCAACGTAAAGAAAGGGCCCTGCACAGATTCGTCAGCTTATTCGCGGCTAACCGATTAAACTAATAAATTGTCTAACTACGCGTCGTGACGCGAAATCGGATAAGATTAACAATTATATTCGTGGACAGAGTTACCGGCACCTTTCGCGTCGCCTTCCGACTTCATTGAGTAATTAATTACACGTTATACTTTCTTTAGCGAGGAATTTTCCGGCGACTTCAAGGTAACGATAAGTCTGCCGTATTAAACTAAACTATCGCGTCAGAGGATATCATTAATTAGCTTTAATCATGTCTGCGCACGAAACGGTTTCAACGATTTGCTCTTAATAAATAACTTAAAATACTTGTTGACTCTCCAGAAGCCTGGTAGAATTAAATTGGTCGTAGTGGAAGAAACGTGTAAGACGACAATTTAATAAATAATTCTGCGTTCTACTTTGACGCGACGAATATCTCCGCGGAACTTTATCAACGGGGATTGAAAGAGCTAATTATAATCCGGGATGAAACGCGGACGTCGAACGTGAAAGACTGATAGAATCGAGGTAATAAAATTCGATGAAACGGTCAATGGGAACCGAAAGCCGAGTGAATCCCCGACTCTCTTTTACCCGAGGAAAAATTCATGGCCAGCTTCGTTAACCGGGAAAAGTTAAAAGTCCCGGGCAGCACGTGAAAACAAACCAGCTCGAATTCAATGTAGAAAATATCTCTGGCGATAAAAATGATATGTGCTTGATAGCGCGTGTCGCGTTGAATGCCTCGCATTTAAAAGAGGGAAAAGGGTCGATAACGGTCGGTTGTTTATCGCGCGACACTATTGTGCAGCATCCGGCTGATATGATTGGCAATATATATGTATATGTACAAATAACAACGTATAACAAATAAACGATGCTGCTGCTGCTGCTGTTCGACAGGCGATAAAACGAATGATAACAATTGACAACCTCGACTTAAAGATGTCTACTATCGCTAATAAAAAATATATTATTATCACTAGTGCGGTACACTTTGAGAGGAACAAAGGGAACCATTCTTAACGTGGAGGAATAACTAGAAAGCGATCGGAAAAAGGAAAGATGACATAAATTGTCAAGAGTTTCGAGAAACATTTTCGTACTTTTATACCAATTCGATTATTGCACGCAAAAGACAGTTGCCCCTTGTAAAATTGCTTACACGTTGCTCTCTTCTTTAAATATGGAATTACAGTACAGGGATTACAGAAACGAAGATACCGAGGGAAGCAGGTAAAATATAGATTTTCTTAAACGTGTCAAATTCTTTACACACTGCCCCCTTATTCAAATTTCGTACGTCGAATTGTATTCAGAATGAAACAAATGAAAATGTTATATATACATGTTGAAGGAAGCAGGTGAAATAGTTCAAGTCGCGGATTCGTTGGAAGCAATGCGCGTGAGAACGTGTCAGATTCGATCACAGACAACGATTAAGTGATGACGGGGTATATAACATTAACTTGCACACGCGCGATCTCTTATCGATTATTTTTTTCGACGATAAAAAGAAAGACGATTAATTATCAGTTATTGCGCGAAGCGATGCGAAATTTCAAGACACTTAATCACAACGATCAATCGATTAATACCTAAAGCAACGATATAATAAATTAAACTACGATGTCGTTAAACCGCTACTAGCGATTCGAAATGGATATGTAATGAAACTCGTGGAAGAATACGTGAAACGAGGCGAAAGAATATTCGAGCCGATTTTCGTGTCCCGCGTAACGCGACGGGCTCGAATCTTAATCAGAGCAATTAAACTTTTACGTCGTCGAGTTTTCTATTCAACGAGAAGGCCGAGGGTAGGCCGGGGGGAGGGAAGAGTCATTAGTATTTACCATTCGACTCTTTGTGGCTGACCGCCAACGATGCCAATTATCGGCAAAGTGGGTCATTCCGCAACTTTTGCTGGCTCAGTTGTCTTTTTTACATTTTATGCCTTATCGCCCGGCCGGGCGACCATTAAATTTTTTTCGTCCCCGGAACATTCTCGCCTGCCGAATTCTTTGCTCCCGCGAAAAATTTTTCCTCCCCTCTAAAAAATATCAACGATATGTACTCGCGATCTCTCGACTCCAAGCCAGAAGAATTAATCGCCTACAAATCGATACCGCATCACCGATCAATTTATATTTAACTCCATTAAAATATTGACGTATATCTTATCGGTAGATCGAATTAACTGAACTGCAATAACTCGAATAGTTTTTACCTGTCTCTCTCTCTCTCCATCTCGAGTAGCAGCGGTTTTAATTAAAATTTCTACCGTGTCTAAACGCGAAAATTAATCTCATTAAATCTCGATCTGATCAAAGGGACCGCGTTGCCTTTTCACGTTTTATTCGTTCCTCGTCTTAAAACGAAAATCCGAGATTTTCATAAGCGTTAATAGAGCGTAACGAAATTCACCGACGCGTAACCTGGTGTTTTTCGCAAAGCGAAATTCAGTTAAACGCGGCCCCGAAACCGTGGAGCCCACTTTACCTCAAACAGGGGGCATCCTCTCTGTAAATCCTAAGCGCAGGACGTTGAATACAACGAGCATAAGCGATGCTCCTTGTCAATGAATACGACTACTGCTCTGCTCTCGCGTTCATCGCTTATACGCAATATTTAGAGCCCCGAACCCATTCATTCTTTTCTAGCCAATTCTGAGATCCGCTCTACGAGGGTAATACCTCTCGTTGCTTCGAGCACTATCATCAACTAATTTATTATACGTGGAACGGAGAATAATTGATCGCGACATTGGCAACCTATCAAATTTAATGGGACACATAACATCGTTCCATAGATAATTTCGATTCGGTTCACCGTTTATCCTTCTTTTTTTTTATTACACTTTCATCGGATCGCGAAGTTACCAAACTTGGATCGCGTTTTATCAGCCGATTATACCGTGACCAATAATCATTTTATTTGTTCACGCTTCGGGTAAGCTGATTTAATTCTTCCGGCTTTAAACGGATCTGTAAGCGTTTTAATTAATTGCCATATCGCTTATGAATTGTCCAGATTCTTTTAACCCCGTTCGGCTGTGTCAATAAATTACGCGATTGAACGTTCTCTACAGTTTGCTGTCCCTGGCACCGATACGCGTTATCTTAAATAACAATTTTTCTTTGCCCAGCCGTTCGTCAAGCGGTTAATCGTTCGAGAGGTAAAAAATTACAGAACGTTTCGAAATATATTCGTGGTAAATCAGCTTCATCCGAGACTTCGGTATAGATAAATGTCCGGGAAAATTGTTTCGTTTCTACCGAGTTTATTACGTTCCTTCGAGAATTTCCACGACACTTCACGAAAGCTGGCTTCTGTTTGAGATTGAACAGAGCAGGCGTGGGGCCCCTTTGCCGTTAGGTAAACGTGTACTCTCGCCGTCTTATGTATCTTCTTCTCGGCATCGTAACTGCCGGGGAGATTGTAAACGCTCTGTAACCTTTTTATTTTCGGCAGTGCTGATGGCCCCAGCTGGCGCACTCACCCGCTACGGCTAAGCAAAGTTAACAGAGAAAGTTCTGACAGAAAGGAACGCGTAAACGAAGAAATAGAGTACGAGGAGGCGGGCAGAGAAAACGCGAAACAAGTCGAGGTACGGAGATAAAAGTGAAACGTTACGGGAGCAGATGAAAGGGAGAATGCAGAGGGGACACTCTCGTTTTGTCTGTCTGGAACACGTTCGGTCGTTTCGTCAATCGATACTCTGTGAAAACAGTACCGTTACTAGGCAGACGCACGCGAAATCATTTGAAATAAATCCTCGACATTAGACTTGTTCCTTTCATCTCGAAGTATCATTGATTCTCACTCGACCTGTGTACAATGCAGGAAGAGCGTCAGCGTCGAACGCACGAAGCGATTAATAGGTGCTCCTGGCCACAGTGAAAGTCAAAAGTGAGTCCGGGGGAGATGGAAAAAAGCTTGATGAAATTGTAGCTGATTGGGCGAAACCCGCGTTTTTGTAGAATTTCAAGCGAGAGTAGATTAATCGAAAGAGTGAATTTTATTCACGGGTAGCATAGATAATAAATGGCCAATAGTAGATAGCGCGGTTATCTTCGAATTTATAGGAGAGCGATGAATTAAATTTTTACTCGCTGTTAACTCACACTGTAATAATCGGATGTATTAATCGTGTTTCGAAATCGAAACAGCTAGATTATTTCATCGAACAGTCGCGATGAACGGATATTACGCAGTCGAGTAGCTTTTGGCAATTACGCCGGATGTTTAGGAAACTGAACGGTTCCGAACCGATCAGCATGGCAACGTCTATTAGTCCAAGAAGTCGGAATAAAAAGTCTCTGAAATGACGAAGCTCCCACCTTTCATTTCTCTTAAATCGGAATTAAATTTTAATTTGTAATTCTATTTCAATCGTAAAAACGAATTACATTTTAATCGAGCTAAGTGAGAGAATCACGAATAGCAAATTAATTGAATAGAACACGTAATTCAATTAGTTTGATTAATACGCGAATGTTAACAAAATTCGTCTTTGTCATTTAAGAGATCTCTTCGGCTCCGAGGTCTCCACTTTATATAGACAGAGTTTACGCGAGGCAATTCGTTATTTTCGTCTAGGTTCGCTTGGCGCGCGAAAAATTTTGCGAGGAATCGACTTCGAATCCTCGTACTGGCAGTTTCGCGGTTGGCTCCTTTTCTCGTAAAAAAAGTGTCGGACGTTACCGAATTATCTAACACGGAACGGCGTATCGAACGTGGTTACTCTTATCGAGATGAAATCAGAATTTTCCTCTCTTACCCACGGAGAAGATCGAAATCGGTAAATTTTATTTAAATCTGATACCATTTCCACGAAACTATAGTTCCGTAAACACCCCCTTTATTAACAATTAAAGTGGACCGACTGTTTAGAAGATTGTTAATGCAAGATATTATTTCTAAGTAATTTAAAAAATGTGTTTATGTAATAATGCAGTAATTGCATTTCTATCGCTCAATATAAAAATAACGTAACTTTCATTTAAATTACACATGTTTCCACGTTTTTGGTATAACTTTTTTGAGGGATGGACAAACGAAAATTCTGGTTGGACAAATGATGGGCGAACGAATGCAATTTAGTTTGTATAAAAATTTGCACTTGGGGGGTGTCAACATCACGGAGCTCGAAACTGTCTATTTCGTCTAGTTCTGTCGTTAATTGTGCCAGCCGAATGTTTCCGTGTGACTTTACCGAGGCGAGTTGTATCGCTACCGTTCTAAATAAAATCGAGTTAAGAAGCAAGATACGTTAAATCTTTCGGCAATCGTGAATTGAACATCGAAGAGGTGCTTCTGACTGAAAGTACTCGCCTCCTGACTACGCGGATCGGATGAAGATTATTGTCGGAAGTGTATCCTTCATAGCTGTCGTTCTCAGGACTCGAATACCCGTTCTGAATAATTCATCGACCCTTGAAAAATCCCGGGAACAGCATGCTTAACAGCATAAACACGCGGACGTCCCATGACCTCGGACCGTGTTACGAAATCGATTTTCCCCGTGAATCGTTTTACCCGCTAGAAGTCAATCCCATTTTCATGATCTGTTACGAGCGAAGTTTTTAACTATCCTCTCTCGCGAGTCCGGACAATCTACAAACATACCAGTCACATAAGTCTCTTGTAGACGACACTTAATTGAACTAATCCTAAACCCTAGAACGACGTTTACGCGCGCGCGCCGGTTCGCCTTCGAGCGAGCATCGATCTGTTTCTGGTGCGGCGACGTTGGAAACGGAACGGTACTAGGCCCGGTGGCGAACCCGTTGGCACGCGCGCTCTTTTTACTGAGCGATCGGGCCAGTGAAAACCCTTAGGACATTTTAAGCTCGATGTTCGGCACATCCTCGAGAGTCCTTTCTCCGGACGGGCGGAAAAGCGTCTAAGGAGAAAGCAAGTGGACAGGACAGTCGACTCTGATCCTCCGCCGCGATCAGGAAATCACAACACAGCAATGTTCAAGCGATAATAACTCCCGACACCGTTTATCTTCCCTAACGATTATTTGTAATCGCGCGTCTAGGGTGTCGATCGTTCATCGGGCGGTTATCATGAGCACCAAGCGGCCACCGGAGACCCGGGGATCGTCGCGTCCGTTACGGTTAATCTCGACGCGCTCGGGTAAGCCGAACCGAAGGTGCTCACCTCTGGCCGTTCACTCTCGTCCCGAACACTCGAGGCCGGTTCCCGGTAGCTGCTCGACCGGCTCTCCCGGCAGCTTACCAGGTAGGCTAGAAGGAGTAGAATGAGGCACCCACCTAGGCACCTGCCGCTCCCGGGGTCCACGCCGCTACAACCGCTGCTGGTCTGGTTCTCGGTCGTCGGCTTCTGGACTTCTGGGTGGGAGACGCGTTCTACCTGTTGGCTACCTGTCCACGGGTCGCCCTCCGTGTCCACGATGTTGTGCCTGACGCCGATCGCCGTGTTGTCCTGGCCGACGTCTTGCTGATTCACGGACGGGACCGGCTTGTCCTGGTCCAGCTCATCGTCGAACTCGAGCGACGTTTCCGTGCCGTAGAACACAAGCTTGAACTCCCTCAAAGCGTCTGGAACATCGAGCTCACGTTTCATATCGCCTCTCTCGATTAAAGGGAATCGCGTGAAACAGTTTCATTTCCTCTTACTAGTTCAAACAGCGAGATAATTCGATTGAGTCATTTGGAAATTTTTTGGAATGAATCCCGTTTCACCTCGCGATTCTCTTCGTGAAAAGAATGAAATAATTGCAACCAAGGAAAATGTTCGATGTGAAAACACATCGTATTGAAAGCGCCAAAAGGATTTGTGTACTCAGTTTTCTATTAAACATAAAAACACGTATCACGTTCACACGTAACGGGAGAGTACTCAGAAATAATTAAAATGAAACACACTGGAGCATGCTGAAAATCCAACGTTCAATTTCAGATACGAACAAATTTCGCAAGCTGCAAGTAACGTTATTTCTTTCAAAATCAAATATTCGCACAGATAAATAAAAAATTTCCAACATGCTTCGACACTACGGTTTTACGCTGCACACAAAATTAATAACAAATCTAGCAACGCAACGAAATTCGTGCTAACAAATAAAAATTTATGTGCCTGCGTGAATTCAACAAGGTATACTTCCATACTTGATAAAAAAGTAACAAGTTCTGTGCTTACAGCAAAAAGTTGTACGGGATGTACCTATTACCTTGACACAAAATGTTCACGTACAATGCGGTGACAGATTTAAAAAAATATCCTTCTAAGATTTATGTGAATTACAAGGGCCGAAAATATATGACTGAATCAATTATTTGTAGTCAAATAATGTACAATAAAATAATGGGAGAATCAGAGAGGTCGAGGTCGGAATTATTTATCTTCGAAACGCGATTTATCTGCGTCCCATTTGTCTATCCCGATGAAATCCCATTCGCGAGGACGATAAATCGTCGGAAATAATTTAGCGCAATTTGCAACCCCCGATTACTATCTTATAGCCGCCTTTTCAGTCAAAACGACGGGATATTAATGATGGAAGAAAATAGCCAGATCGTGTCGTTAAAATTTTTTCTCGATGTACGTACCGATTTTCATATTGTAATAGTTCTTATCAATCATCTGTACGTCTGTTCGCAACGACTCTGGAGAATTGAAAACAAACTCGTGAGTTAAGACGCGATATCTGTACTCCTTTTTGTCTTCTGAATGTTAACACCGGGCTGCATCTACTTCATACGGGGTGAGTGCACTTTACATTATCCAGCGGGTCTGTGCGGTGGTGTCTAATTCGCTACCATGTTTCATCGAGTTCTATAAGAGTAGTTCCATAGACGTGGTCTTATGTCGGTAGGCAGGAAGGTGTCAATATCGTTGCTCGAGAGGAAATTGATAAGGCGTCGGAGATGTGGCTTGGAGAATTTCATTCTCACCGCGTGAACGAGTAGAGACAAGAAGTGGTCTGTTCTATTCCGAAGAAGGGAAATAGTGATGTAACGGAACATGAAAAACTGCTTGGTAATTATTGATTTTAATCAATTTATATAATTTGACCAGTTGAAATATTTGCATTTAAATATGGTATTATTTTATGAACATACGAGATTTATATAGGAATGTGTTGTTTACATTTTATCAGGTACGATCACAAATTTACTTCTGTTGGCGATATAGCTATAGATTTATACGTGAGGGTGAGCATTGAATTATGTGAGCATCGTGACGCCTAAAGATATTTTATGGACCAAAGGAGAAAAGGAAAGAGAACGTTTGTGGAGCGGAAATGTTAGCGGTCAATAGGAAATCGAACACCGTTATTGCTGTTATAAAGGACCAGCGTGATCCGCGGATTAACGTTCGCTGGGTACGGATTCAGAATGTAAAACCTGAGGGTGTTAATATTATTCAAAGCACGGGAAAAATCACAGATGCTCGAATAAAATTCTGTGTCATGATTAAAATATGTAAAAAGATAATAAACACGAAAAATGAGAAATACATATAATTATCTACTAGTTGCGGCCAAACGCCACGATAGCACTCACATCAATTTTTCTAAATAACAACGTACAACTTTAATAAGCTGAAAATATAGTTGCCATTTAAGCAGCAGATAATAATTAAATGTTTTCGAACTATGTGTTGTTTGAAAGCATGTCTACTGAACACATATTCTCGTGCACACAAGCGAATCTCATGCAGGAGAAAAGCGTAGGAACGAAGTCACTGCAAGTTTTGATTAAACGCCGAGTGTACAGCTTGTTTGCGTCTACTTTTAAGAACTTCGCGGTTGCGGTATAAAAGCTAGGGCTCCGAATACTATGGAAGAAAGCTATGTCGACCAGACGAAAATAAGGTGGAAACAACTTTTACGCAGATATCAAGGAAACAAATATGCGGTGATAACGAAAACAAGTTATTTGTTAATGATTGTCAGTCAATCGGATATAGAGGAATTTACTGTGAGATTATCTTTTCTTAATCGATAAACAAGGAAGATCGATGAGAGTATCCAAACATATTGCCTTGCAAGTACAAGTCGAATAAAAGAGCTTAAGGCTGTGAGCGTCGTTGAATAAAAACAAAGATAGAGCATTCGAACTTCTAGAAAATTAAAATCATATAAAATTCGCATAATATACTGTACACATGGATGCACTTCTATCGTACACATTTCACTACTCTCGGCCAGATGCAATAAAATAAACTGCGCGTAACTCGTATCCGTGGATGTACACTTAACGGTATCGGACTACTTGAACGAGTCTACGGTTAATCACGTCGGTGAAACCATCCACGGATCGGTTATCAGTGCAACGAAGGGAGTACCGACGTGAGCGAAAACGAAGAATACCCTTGTCCCAGTTTTTCGAATCGAACTGTTCGTCCTGGAGCAGGTCCAGGCCCTTGGCCCTGGTCGCGTGTTGGCCAGCGCCTCTGACGCCGGCGTACACGGGATAGAGAGGATAGAGCTGTTGAATTTTCGGGTACTGCTGAAAGATCGCCGGCACTTGGTTGACAACAGTTTTCGGAGGCGGTTCCATCAGGATCAAACCCCTTTGAAGCGACGAGCTGGTCACCACGTCTATGATCCTTTGCCTGCTGGCCCTTGTAGTCGGAATCGTCGTTGGGGCGGGACTGGTACGAACAACGGTGGTGGCAACGGTCGTAGTGGTGGTGACAACGGGGCTCGGCGTGCTTCTGCCTCGAGGCCTGGACGTCACCAAACGAACTTCGCCGGCCACGTTCGGCCCTCTGGCCGCGTTCAAACCCCGCAACGTTTGCACGGTCGGTTTCGCCGTCGGTTTATTGGCCGATTTCCCGTTCTTGTGCTGCCCGCGGACTTTACCCTTCCTCTGCGACTGTATCTGCGCGTTCATCACGTACGGCGGGCTCAGGCTACCCGACTTCTCGGTCTTGTGCTGGGCCTGTTTGCTCTTCACGCTGCTCAACGAATTCTGCGTCTTCGAGAAGATCGTCTCGCGCGGCTTCACGAACGGTCTTCGGGGCATGCCGACCCCGGCAGGATTGTACAACGCGTACTCTGTACGATCGGGCAGCGTCGACGTTCCGTGGAATATCAACGCCCATTCGTGGAGCGTCGCGCGACCTGATGGACACATTCCCGGGTGTCGTCGAGCGGGAGGCAGCGAGAAATCGGAGAGTGTTTCGTTATAGTATCAGTGATAATATAAACCCACTTGCATCACGAGCTCGTACGCGACCGGAATTTCCCTAGCCGTTATCGAAACGCATTTATAAATAATCATTTCTTTTCTCGCGTTCAATCGCCCTTAAGATTTTCCAAGTGACACAAGTGGGTCGAACACTTATTACATAAAAAATACTTGTTCTTGATTATAAAATTGCTTAAGGAATTTTGTAACTATGTCCCTGGCGCTGTAGAGAAGAGCAAAATAATGCTGGGTAATTCTATGGATAAACGTTACCAAGCGATGCTTATCGGCTCGGGGTTTGGAAAATGATTAGCGACCAACAGGTGCGAGGTTAAGCACAATATTGTGCGTTCAGACAGCGACGAACCGGATCCCTCGGAGCGATGTATTATACAAGGAATCAAGGTAAACACGGCGTGTAATGGGTTGAATACCTGTACTCGGAATATTAGCCGACATAATAGAGCAACGTACTGTTTCGCGCCGTAAGCCGCAGCCGACTCCTCTGGTAACTCGAAGTTTAACGCGCACATCGGCTTTAACGGGATCCCGAAGCGCGGAACGGTTCCGACGGCTTCGCAAGACGCAAGGTCAACTTCCAACGGTGCCGCATGTCGCCGTTGGGACATCCGCGTAGAATAGCATCGCGCGCATCGCCCGGGTAACAAGCCTCGAATATGGAATTATGCCCTCGCAGGGGTAATGCGACGGCTTACGCGGTCCCACGTGCACGGTTTACGTGAATTCCCTTTATGCCCTCCGAGATGAGACGATAAGATAGTACTTGGTCTGGTACCGCTGGGTGTTCGAGCGCGGGTTACCTAGTCTGCGAGCCGCGAATTCCCAAAGCGAACAACAAAGTGTTTCCCGTCGGCGGGATTGTTTCTTAAACACTGAACCTACTGACATTTCTTGTACACTTGCCCCTACCGGACAAAGCGATCGGTTCTTTAAAAAAAAAATAATCGAATGTAGATAAGTCAGTTCGTTACGAAATGAATTAGGAGACAGAGGAACAACTGGTTGAAAAAGCTTGACAATTTATAATCGAGAAGTTGATTAGTGCGACTATCCTCTGGTAAATAGGCGCAAGGCAAGAGTGAGCGATTTAACCTAAGGAATTTCATCTCCGGATAGATTTTAATAATTAGCTTGAAGCATTGTAACTCGTTATCAATTACTTTCAGATTTACGAAGTAACGAATGGATCGATGAGAACGCACGAAATATTTAATATTCGAGTCAGGTTAACGATAATAATAATCGTATTAACGATTATGGAAGATAGGTAGGCGCGACAAAGACGCTGTTAGGCGTTCGCGGATACGAGAAGCCGAGCCGGGGACAAATTTTCTGTAACGAAGTTTACGCAGCTATCAACTTTAATGGATCTATAAAAGCGAACCGAAGTGCAGTCTTAATACTTGTATAAGGTCATTTGGTTTTCTCAGTGAACTAAGGCTATTACGTATCTCGCTGAGAGCAAAGAAACGGGCGGTTTCGATCCGCTGAAAGTAACTCGATGAATCCTGTCAATTGCCGATCGGGGTAAATTCACCGAATACAAAGGCCATTCGGTTTGCTCTAAAGTCAATGAATTTAACTCTCTCGTTCATTTATATAAATACTTGTTATCACATTTGATTAAACATCATCATATTCGAAAGCAGATTAGATTAATTGTAAGTCATACGCTTATAACTGAACGGATGATACAATCGGGGGATGATATCCAAGAATAAGTACAGAGAAATAAATAACGTTTTTTATCTATTTTTCCCTGTGTTATCACCCCATCCTCGGTTGTACCATCCGGTAAAATATCGTATAATTTAAATACATTTTCTAGTTGAAAATGTAACACGATATTGAATCTGAATTTCTGCAGATGATATTCTATATGCACAGCATGGTTCACCAGAATATTATTAATTTTATTTTCGTCGATGCTGTTACACGTAGAAAAAAATATTCATATGAAATATGCCTCCGAAGGTATGTAACATTGGTTGGTACATAGAATAACAACGAGGAAAATCACATTGGTAATTTCGGGCGAACCACTCCGTATATTCGGTGAGTTTCGAATTAAAAGTACGCGACGACGAGAGGAGAGCGCAAAAAATAGAATGCACAATGGACTTACCTTGATATCGGCCCTCATTGTGGATCTCAAGTTTCCACGTCCCGTGCGGCCTCTCGCCCCAAGTATGAACCGACATAAATGGCCATTGATTGAAACCAGCCTTCGATACGTCGTGCGGCCTTTTCGCGAGGAGGACGCTCCTCGTGCCCTGAGGTGAGGTAAGTTGGATCTGGAGATCGCCTCTCCTCGAGGCCATCAGCGTAACCTTAGCCTGTTCGTAGAAACAAGAAACGAACGGCACCCGTTAATTCTGACGATTAAACATATTTTTAATTAGCTGCTGGCGTGTTAAATTAAACGAAAGTACGTGAAACGTAAATGAAATAGAAGTGGGTAACTGACATTTCTCTGAGAAATCGATTTTTATGAATTTACAGTAATTCCTCTGAGGGTATAACAGAAACGTTTTTCATCGGTGAAAACTATTAATTAGCGCGGTGCTAAATGCAGGTGACAAAATACTTACCTGTACGTGCTCGAGGAAATTAACGCCGCTACACTCCTTGACGTGTAATTCCAGAGTTAGCTGACTCTTTGGAGGTATTGCCCTGTAACACGTCGATTCACACACGTGCGCGTAAAATATAGGCCAGCCGCATTAAATGGTAACGGGAAATTCATCAGTCTCATTTTTTTAATCCACATTTTCTCCGTCCACGAATTTCACCCGATCTCGTTAAGAAAATTAATTCGTTACGTTTTCGCCGTCTCACGCTGCGAACGGTGGCGGAATCGTTCGCGTTGAATCAACCGCGTTCGCGAACCTATTTCCCAGGATCAGTGTATCGTCATCGGATCGTCGCGAACCGAATCGTACGTACCGGAAATAGTGATAGATCGCTACTGCATGCTTTTACAATAGTACTACGTTTCACTAAAATACCGATTCTTAAGGCTTTATGACCCGTAAGATCTCTGCCAAAAGTTTGAAAAATGTGACGAAGAGCCTGTTAAAATTTTCAGCGTTCACTCAATTCCAGAATTTTAATAGTCATCTTAATAGTTTTATCTGGTAGCTAATTCATTCGATAAATAATTATTACAAGAAAATGGAACGAGCATCGAGTATATTTTTATTGAGACCGGAAAACAAGAAAATACACTTTGGACTCCTTTTACTGATATAAGAAGCTTATTTTTATTAACATTCTTTCTCT
>SHCU01001944.1:0-14726 GCA_004307685.1 Ceratina australensis | reverse complement strand
AACACGGCAGCGAATGTATCACTCGGGGGAAATCGGACACAGAGAGGCGTGCATTGTCATTATATATGGCCTGGCCATTGTCGTCTGATATAATTATAACTGAAACGGGTAGGCGAGGGTGTCACGCGATACCTACCCGGCGTCCACGTGTCGTTCCCTCGCGCAAGCACCGCGGAAAGAAAATGCTTTTTCGTAATCGACTTGAACCTCGAGCGCTTCCTGATCGCTATCGGGTTACAATGGGCACACGGGCCACGGTTACGTACCCCTGTTACGAGACATCCATACGTTCCAAAAAGACTCGGAAATTAAAATGATTTCACATACTAGTGTTCCCTCCAACCTGTTCAGCTCAAAGTAAGCTAACAGCTAAACGAAGAATTATCACGATTGTTAGTTAACCCAGCGAGGAGAGATTCTTAAACCAGTTTTCAATACAGCGTTTAATTATTTAGTAAAATTTGTTTTTAATGATTTATTAATCAGGTATTTTTCTTATCGCTACATTCATTCAGGCATACATCAAATTATTATTATTATTAGTTGACATTTTTAATATAGAGATCCTTATACTAAATTCTAGTTCTTCGTTTACTATAGTTTTCTAAGATATGATATGAAAACGAAAGTGTTTTTATAAAAGCAATCATATTTGATTAATAGGCTTGATTATTATGCGAGTCAATAATATTTCTATGTCCTAAAAAATCGTATTATAGATGTGTACAACCAGCCTACTAATCACCTGTTAATTCCCCCGTATCTTAAAGATTGCTAATCTTCGGAAAGGAGTTCGAAACTGGGGAACGTATCTTTCGGCACAGATCGCAGCCGGAAGCATAACTCGCTGTGAATGCTTTTAGTTTGGCCGAAGTTGATGAACCGTTTAAGGCCAACGAGTTATCCGGGTGATCAGCGTGGCTGCTCGTTTCAGCCTCGATCGGCCGCTCCGATTCGCGTTGATATTTTTCTAAACCGCGTATCGTACTCCCGGGCTCCGTTGCGAACGGGGGATAATTGATGGAATAATATCGATTCTTAAGGAATCGATGAAGCGTCGGGTGCCTGTACCCGATTTCACTTGCCGACACCCATTCGGCCGGAAGTTGTCGGTCTCGTACGATGCAAATAGAAAGCTTGTTTTCATTACTTCTACCCCATTCATTCGATGGTATTTATTCTCTCGAATTAACACGGTCAGTCCACTATTCGTGCTTCTGCTCTGCTTATTGGAAATTCCCCCCTACCGACTCACTTAACTCTTTGAATCGCGACGGGATCAAAAGTGTCCCACCTCGAAATATTGCAATAACTACATATGCACAGCTTTATATTTCTTCTTCGTAGAGCAATTAGTAATATTTTCATCTGATTAAATTATTAATACTTTGTTTTATATTATTAGTGAATACCAATTTTGTTTCATTTAAGATGCAATCAAATTTCTGTCAACATGGGTAAGTTTTATTATCCAAGATCCTGTGCCCCAAAGAGTTAAATCCTGATTATTTCCAAATATGGTATCACTAGCTTCAGTTATTCGTTATATATGATTTATTACGTTACAATAGGCTTGATAAAGATACTACGCTCGGGTGGTATCCAACAGACTAAAGAAATCTCGCGATTAAGTGTCCCGGTGCTCGACACGGTATGCTGCCTCGCGGAACGATCCTCTTCCTAAAAACCAGATCGTTCCGTTTCTAAGCTAAACTAAGAAAAAAAGCGTAGGAACCGATGATAGCCGAGGCGTTGTTCGTTTTAGGCGTTTGCTCGTCGAACAAGGAACGTTTTCGAGCGATCTGTTGCGGTCGAGAGATACGCGATGCTCTTTCCCTGTTTCCCAGTTGCGAGGGAAAGAGAGACGGCTCACCGTGGCGAGCGCAAAACCGCATTATCACGTGCCACGTCTGCATGCTTTCTAGGAATTCAAAAACACCGCGACCGAAGGTGTATCCTTGATGATGGACGTCCGTCGAACGGGAAACCCTTTTTCTTTACCCTTTCGAGGAACCCCCTCCTCCCTCGTCATATTTTTCTTGCTCGCTACCGTTGCTCGAGTCACGCATGCTATTAACCCTAGGAACGGTAACACAAAGAATCCGTGCGAAGGGATAGTTTCTTGCGTGCATGGTTGTAAACAGTGTTCGTGTAATAAGAGCGTGGCTATCAGTCAAGTTTTATATCTCATTTCCACGGTACTAAACTCTTGTACGAGAGCAGCGGGGGAAAAAAAATTGGGTCGATCGATTATCTTGAACGGCCGGGCGTCGGAGAGATGCTCTATCGGGCCCAGAACAGATGTAGCGTTCTATGGGGCTTTTTGTCTACATCGACGATTGTCCCCTTGGTCGATTTCGGTACCGTTAATTTCAATTCCTACCATTCGGCCGGTTTCTTTTGTGTCAGCGATCTCGATGTCCCCTTATCCTTACGTCGATCATAGAAGGTTTTGATCTCGTTCAGACGATTTGGTCCGCTGGCTCAGGAACGAGCCTCGGTCGTTGCGCAAGTCCCACCGTCGCCTTTCTCGACTTATTCGACGAAACTTGGAAATTCTCGAAAATCGGCCACCCGGATCGTCTTTTGTTTCGAATCAATCTTCCACGACGTGGAATTAACTCGGAATCTCAGCGTTCAATTTTATATAATTGAATTCCATAGAATCTGTCCTTAATTACCATCGGCTACTCAAAACGATTTATCACACGAATTTATCGCGTGACTCGGCAATGTTGCAGACCGCTAGATTTCCTGGTTCTTTCTCTGTTACAATTAATTCGAGCCGGGGTAATTAAACAGGCGCGAGCAGGTCTCGCCCGTTGTTGCTAACAAACGTACGTACCGGGGTCTCTCGTACGAAACGATCGCTACACATGTGAGTATACCTACGTACCTACCTGCGCGGGGAGCTGACCGCGAAAAACAGGAACGCTCGACAACGTGAGCTTAAATATCGTAGGCGCCGGAGTGAACGACATAAAGGTGTTCACTGACCGAAACGCCGGCGTCTAACTCTTCCTGCTGGTTTAATATTATAACTACGAAGATACAGTTCACCGTGTATCAAAAAATCTGATAAAAAACCTGTTCGCTGGAATAACGCATAAATTATTTGATCTCATAAAATCTTACAGATACACAGATCATTTAATTAAATCAGTAAATAATCGTTCATTTGAAATGACAACTCGCATCGACTCACTCTATATTTCATAATATTTTTTACGAGCTACAAAGTCTGCAGGATTTTCTTGAATCATCCTAGCTAATGCTATCCGAGCTCGCGGTCCCTGCAGCAGCTTATAAAACGATAATGGTTATTCTCCAGGTCCGCGGAGAGTAGAGTTTCACTGTTCGCTGGCCATCAACCGCGTTACGTTCTTTCTTAGAGGAACGGCGGATCGCGGAGTCGCATCTAATGACGTGCAACACGCGATCCACTTGGCAAACGTGTACCTTACGACGGTCCATTGCACCTGCGGCGGAAAAATTCTAATTTGCGGCGTACCCGTGCGGTATACTACCTCCACGACGTGGCTCGCGCGCTTCGGCATCCGGAAAATCTGTTTCCATCGCCGTTAAATTGTTTTCTCGCTTGCAATACCGTGCGACATGATAACAAAGAGGTGAACGTCAAGCGTTAGGCACGAACAAATAATTTGAAAAATTCGGTAGTTGTTTTTTTTAATAATTATTATCAATTTTTAAAGGATGAGATATAATTGCAATGAAATCGAATTTGATTTTTGAGGTTTTTAAATGAGAATAATTATTATTGGCCATATTTAAATAATAACTACGTAGTAACACATTTGTTAGGTATACGAGCATCGTATATAAGAGATAAGCTTAATTACTTAATCAACAGAGATATGCAAATGCTTAGTCGATATCGTCTCCTTCAGTCGGGTTCTTTGAACGTTTGCTCGCCTCGCTAATTGAAGGCCGGTGTTAACGAGAAACGGAACTATTTGCCTGCATCTCATTTCTACCAATAAGTCGTTTCTTTTTCCCGTTTGAGATAGCTTACCGTAGTGTACATTCATGTACGTCACATTCTGGTTCATTTTTTAGATATAAAATCTCTTTGTGAAACTCAGATTTTCTAATTCAGCATTTATGAGGTCTGACCATTTATGATTTATTCTATGATTTATTACACGACTTTACTGTATGATCATAAACTCCCAACGCGGATAGCCTCTGATATCAATCTGGAACATTTGCCAGAGTTTTTGACGGACAATAAGCAGTTAGGAATGCGTTAAGATTTACGAGGTGCAACCGTATTTTTGTTCGTTCGTTTCTGGGTCAAGAGAGCATACGCGATTCGTTTCAGATCGGAGGGATGGTTGTCGCAGCAGAGTTATCTAGTTAATAGTTAAACGCGCCGTTTCATGCCAATCAATCGTGACAACCGAAAGTTCTACGGACGGTTCGAATTTCGTGGCCGTTTTCTTGCGCCTACCGAACCGAGACGTTCTCATATCCATTTTCACCTTTTCACCGTTCCACAGATCACTTTCTAAGCACAATGGAGCGCGTTCAGGCCGCCCGCGTCGGCCCCCAGTTTTCCTTTTCGATAATACGTGCGAACGCTCCCTCGTACAACGATCCATAGATCATTCGTACGATCGAAACGGTCAGGCCTGATCTTATTCAGAGACTCCTGTCAAGGATTTTTTATTTTAAACAACTTTAAAGGCCACCATTATGCTTCGTCGAACCGAGCCTACTTGCAACGATTTTCGAATCGACACAAAAATCCACGTAATCGGCTACGATCCCTTCCGAGCGTGTCAATTAAGAATACGGAGGCCTTAATTTTTTGCCCCGGGGAGAAATTTCTTTAGATCGGACGGTTTCACACTCGTTCGAGCATACTCTCTATAAATTTTATTCACGCCGGAACAGTTGATTTACTGTTTCGTTTCGCCGAGGTTGGGACAGATAAAAGAGAGCTTCGAACGCGAAACGATCCAATTACGCAGCGGCGCGCTCGCCGTTTCACGCAGTCGGAATAGCCACTGTGAATCCATCGCTAGTCTGATCAATACGAACAGTTGAAAAATTGATTCTTTTCACGTCTCATCGAAGCACGTTGTACGTGAAATTCTGATTTTATTTTACTGAATCTCTTCTTATGGTTACACGATGCGAACGGATAGCTCACGTTACAGAACGATTTCGCACGTTCGATTGATTAACGGTACGTCGGTAGATCCAGCATGCTCGGTTGATCGAAAGGGTTGAAAAATAGTAGGAGCGGTATTTCGAGTAGGTTTCGTGTTTGATGGGTTTAATTTATCAAAGTGTTGCGACTCCGATTGATATCGATACGTTACTAGCTACAGGATGATTATTTTCGTTAAAACTGGTGCAGCGTGAGGTTATCAAGGAGTGATAACGAATATATATTTTTAGAGAGTTTCGTGTCAAGGGCACGGAGGGCTCGTGATTTAGGCCGACTAATCATATTTCTTGGTCGGAGGAGCCACCGATATTGGCAAATGTTCGAATCGATAAACCTTCATCCACGTAATTTCCTGGACGTCTGCAGTCTCACCCTCTCGTCTGCGACGCGTCTGTCCCATGCGACCTCCTTTTTAATCAGGCTTCGACATGCCACCACCGCTCCCTTCCACGTGTCCGCATTATTGCTTTTTGATACCACCGATGGAAGTCCGAAACTCGGAACACAGGTTTCATCCCCTGCTCGACAAATTTCCTTTTTCCGCGGTGTTTTTTTTGTGCGAATGGGAATCGCAGCCCGTGACGCGGCCTGGGCGCGGTACCATTTATTATCGACGGTCGAATCATTATTATCATCGTACTCTTGTTCCCCCTGTCGCCACGAGGACAATAACGCATCGTGAAACATAACCGGATGTTACTGCATCGGTCGCTTCATTGTCTCCGTGGGTGAAGCTTCGAGGCTCCCATCGGACCGCGTCTGTTCCTCCACCTTGTCCGTCAGAAACAATTCAAGAGGAACCATGCTCCCTCTTATTAACCTGACAATCTTTTGTCTTCGTATTCCGATATGTATAAATTTAAAGTGTTATTATTCTTATTATTTTATCGGAAGTGCACGATGTATTGTATAATTTGTTGCAATATGAATAATACATATTTTGCATATACGATGATCTCAAGAGATGTTTACTAGCTTTGAGATGCGATGTTCAAAAATTTGTTCCTCGATATCTAGCGTATAGAAAATCTTGAAAACTCGGATAAATGCATTAGTTTAGGAGCTATATATGTGAGAATATTTTCAATCAGATCTGAGAACTTTCAGATTGTGACCAAATCTGAAGGGGGTCCCCTTGAGACTCGATTTTCACGATTTTTGGTATTTAATATCTCCGGTTCTAATGGACGGAATTCGATGAAAAACTACTGAGTTGTTCTTCTATACGAGTAGAATAAGCCTGTAAAATTCCAAATCGATCCATCGATTCTTTATGTTAGAAAAAAATACATGAAAATCACGATTTTCGACGATTCTCGGATTTCGTCAGATTCTGGGACATGGTCTTTGATATTTATTTTCTCAGTTTCTAGTGTATGGAATTCAACAAAAATCATAAGAAATGGACTATTATACGAATAAAACATATGAGAATATTTTCAATCAAATCTACAAACTTTTAGATTTTGACCAAATCTGAAGGGGGTCCCCTTGAGCCTCGATTTTCACGATTTTTGGTATTTAATATCTCCGATTCTAATGGACGGAATTCGATGAAAAAATACAGAGTTGTACTTCTATACGAGTAGAATAAGCCTGTAAATTTCTAAAACGATCCATTGATTCCTTATGTTAGAAAAAAATTCATAGAAATCAAGATTTTGCGATAATTTAACACAACGACCAAATCTATGGTTAAGTGTTTCAATTCGCACTCCCAACTGGCATGTGCCACATTTCATAAATTTATTTACCAAAGCTGACCTGAGATTTATTGAGGTCATTGCACATAGAATTTAGTAGTCTAGTTACATTTTATGATGGTATGATTGATTTCACGATTTATTATAATCTTTATTCTCTAATGATGATGTACGGTATTTCCTGAAATTTTTCGACAAACAATAATAGACGCGGAGAAGGGTGTAACACTTTTCACCGACTAGAGGCGATTCATCGATCACTCGTCGGATCATCGGCGAACGCGAGGTATTCGAAGACTGGTTTTTAAATTCGCGCACGTGTTACTTTCGCGGACGTTGAAGTCTCGTTTTCCTCGGTTCGTAAATAGCAAACGGAACGAGCCGCGAACTCCCGCGGCACGTCGCGTCTCCTGTAAACGGTTTACCTGTAAATCTAATGAAACGTCCGGCCCGCAGAAATTTACGATCTCGCCACGAGCACCGCGCTTTCTCTTTTATTTTATAATTATTCTGAAAACTGGAAAATTGACGCGCGCGTCGTAACCAATTGATAATTATCGACAAATCGTGAAAAAGAGCTGGAAAATATGCCGCGTATTTTTCCGAAACAACTTTCCAGACATTTTCAATCCGCTTTCAAATAGTTAATTCGAACTTTTTCATTAATGGCCTTCGAGGTAGGAAGCGTGTCTGTTTCCTCGTTCCTCTTTTAATTTATTGGCTTCGTTCGCACGCACAAGATCGCCGTTATGCAATTCCCTGAAGAATCATAAAAAATACTCTGAGATTTTATTGATCAGAATTAATAAAAAAAATTGTATTTCATCGGAGTATAAATGATCTCGCTGGCCACGCTTAAGACCGTTAACATTTATCACGAGATCGTGTTGTATCGTGAAAGTGTCGGCCACTTTTTACGTCCATCGAACGGGCCCACGATTTCTAACTTCCTGCAAGGGTGGCCGAATGTACCGTTTGTCAAATGTTAACGCGTGCATCGGTCCCGATGCATCGCACGAATCCTAATGAATTTCGATGTTCGACCGAGGGTTGGGCATATTCCACCGCGAATATTAAATCGGTACACGCAACGAATAATTATCGTAACCTGTTCACGCCTCTTCCTCGTTTCAACGCGAATCGATTGCGCGTGGAAATTTCTCGGAAGCACCGATCTATCCCCGAGTCTTGTTTCAGAGAAAGCACGGTTCCTTGTCGGAGTTCATTAACTGCGATAAAGTCTCACTTATCGTTAGTTCTATTTATCCGTGTATCGCATTATGCTAGCTTCAGATTCTTGTTAGCTTCTTCTCCGACTCGCAATCGTAGGTTCCACCGGCACATGTTTACTTTGCGTTCCCCCCCGCCCGGATTTATTGACCTCCGAGCTACGAGTAATCGTTCGAAATATTTTATTGTACGCCATTGATATTCATACGTATAAGCGAACAGACGCGATCGAGCTCACGCGAGTAACGGTTCCACGATTTCGAGTACTTCCGCTACTTGCTTCCGTCTTACTCTTATTATACCAATCCAGGATTCATCGCGGACTACCACGTATCAGATCGGTTGCATATACTGATTTTAATTCCATTTAAATAATTCTTTTTAAAAAAACTCTTTGATAAATCGTTAAATGATTGTATAGATTACGAATGATAAAAATGGTATGTTTGATATTGGAAGAGGGTCTTTAAAAACCGTACAAGGTAAACCTATGGATTTGCTGTTCGATTTCTTTCACGATCACGGGGCTGTTTGTCTTCGTTCTTATCGTTACAGTGATAAGGTGCCGCCGCCTCGAGCTTGATTGCATTCCCATATAAGATCTCGGCACTTTGTAATTGTCAAGGTTTGCATTTGCCTTCGTTTTTGTTTGCTACCTCGTATTCACCTACGTTCCTCATATATTAAGTATTTGGATTAATAAATGAGTTTCGCTCGTTAATCATTTGTTTTAAATGCTGAATGCGTATACTCATATGGAATTGCAATATAATTCTCGAGTTATAATTCACCCCTCGAGATATCAATTATCATTATAAACTTTTTTACAAAAAGCTTAATGTAATATAGTTCATCCTTCACCTTGAAAGGATGATTCAGAATTAACCCTAAACTTACTGTGTACGGTCAAAATGACCCCACTTAAATTCTTCTATAACACGTTCCATGTCACGGAAATTTTGGAAGATTTTCCATTCAAAACCACGTGGGGCATATATGATCCACACTTTAAAGATAAAATCAAAATTTAAGACATATGTCTTACATCTTTTCAATACTACAAAGCTATAATTAGCATGAAACAGAAACAAATTTTAATATGCATTACACAACAAAGCAACAAATTTAATTTTTATTTTAACACACACGAGGTCTTTGTTTTTCAATGAGAATACCAAGTAGCCCGAACGGAAAGTGCAATGGCACGGAACGTGATAAGGAATTAAAAAAAAATATCGCTTTATCATATCAGAACTAAAATACCAATGCCAAACATTAAATATCATCCAAATGCGAAAAATGTCAGTATAGTATACTTGCGTGCAAAATCTGTCGGTAGGTTTAATGTTAAAATCAAACTAGATGGTTTGCATCTTCGCAATGTAATTCTACATAAGAATTGCATAAAATTAGAGGCTGAAATTGGCAAATTGATTTGAGCAGATGGTGAATTACACAGTCGTTGGACCCGTTCACCGCGGGCCTGGTATAAATCCACGTGAAATGATTAGTTATTAACGAGGTGTCGCGGCCGAGAGAGTCTGTTAGCTAAACGGTCGTTAACGCGGCATTACGCGGGACAGTAGCCCCGGGGTGTCCTGCGAGATCGTACGGCACCGAAGGGGGACGCCGAGCGTCGCTCTCGATTACCCGCTCACGGGGAGAGATGCCGCATCATTATTTTCACCGCGATTTCTTCGATACCTATGAAAGAACGTAGGAGCGAACGTGCCGGCGGCGATTTACCGTGGCCGTTCAACGAAATTACGCTACGCTCCGTCATTTCGTCACGGTGAATCTCGCGAGTAATGCCATTAGGCGGCCGCATTGTAACTGGATTTCCCATGAACACACGCCGCCTCACCTTAACTTTTCATCGAAGCGGTGGCTGCCTAATTTATTCAACGTTAACGCGTTTCATACTTTTTTTTATTCGCTTTTTCACGCTGTTAATAATTATTTATTCGAAGTATGACATTTATTTTTCTGCATTTTTTAACTATTTTTTGTATTGTCCCAAATGAATTTTTGGAAGTCGTAGATACGCTTTATTCTGCAACGTTCCTTAACTTTTCATCTGCTCAGTTGTTAATAATTATTTATCGGAAATATAAAATTGATTTTTCTTCATTTTTTTTGGTGGAAGTTTGTAACTATTTTTTTATTGAATTCGTGGAAGACGGGTGGGGACGGTTTATTCTGCTACGTTTACCACCCATGAAGTCTGACTGATATCTAAGAATCGTAGCCAGGTGCGACGGACAGAGGGAATCGAGCGCCGCGTTTCCGGTCACGTCCAACCGGACTAATGCATGATTTATCGCCGATCCGTATCGCGATAATCGATTTCTTGGCTCGATTTATTCAAATCGGCCGGATTTATCACCGGGGAAACGAGCATGCGACAAATAACAACGCGGATTAATACGCATCCCGCCTGGGTTATCGATCAAACCGTGCGATTCTTTTTTCTTCGAGGAAAACGGTGTCTCCGATGCTTTCAGAATTTCTCCTTTTCATCATCGAGAGCTTCTACGCGTGACCATGCCAGATATGTTTGTTCTTTACCGTGTTTGACGCGTAGCTATTCTCCGTGACACAGATTCGATACACAATGGAAAATCTTTTCTCCATCGGCTTCATTATTATCGTCGTTTCCCTGATGATTAGATTGCGAGATTTACGCATTTTTACGAAAATTGTACGTGCAGAAATTATGCTGCGTGTATTGGAATGCATATTTCAATGTTTCAAACATTGTTATAAAAACATTTACGACAACATTGTAATCTCGTGGAATTTCCTCGATACATAAAGTTATTAGTTTTGGAAGGCTAATAGAAATCTCATCGCGGCTTCCCCATAATTTTCCTTGGGATAACACAACAATCTTACGGAATCTCGCTGCTGAATACAAACAATGTTATCGGAGATTCTTCGTTAAGTTTGGAACGCTAATTTTAGAGCCGTGCTCGCTATCTGGCAATAGTGAGTTTCTGTGTACGAGGTCGAACGCACCGACAACCGAACGTTGTAGCTATATAATATCGGGTCCACGAACCTTGTTGCTCCTCGAGCGCGGACGATGAAAATTCATGAGACGCTTGCTAAAACCCAACCGAGCACGTGTTATCAGCGATAAGCAACGGGATCGAAGCGTACCGGGAGATTAATGAATCGCTGAAAGCGTCGAGAGAGCCGGGTCAACCTTTTTTTTCTTTTTCCATCGGGGAAACGTCGAAAGTTGCATAAATCATCTGGCGACGTCGAAACCGTACCGACGGAAAAATGCATTGCGCGTGAATTATTGCTATGCACAACCGCAAACTCCACCCGTCCGTAGCCTCCGCATTATCATTTGCATAGAGTCGTCGCGGTATAATGATTCAGAGGCTAATCAATTGAGCCATTATGCTTTTTGTCTGATAAAGAATTCTTATCAAACTATCATTCTTCTGGCATTCCTATTCACGGGATATCGGATAGGACATGACGCCATAATGAAGAGGAGTAAATCAAATTAACTCTTTGAGGCACAGGATTTCAGATCAGAAGTAGAACCATGTTACACAGAAATTTTATCGGGTTTTAAATAAAATAAAATTGGTATATTTTTATTAATAAAGTGTTGGAATACACTGTTAGATGCAACTTAGAAGAACATCGTTTCTATGACATGATAATGAATGCGGATTGGATTGTTTAAGCTATGTCTAATCCTACGCATATACTACATTTAAAATATATTCTCTGTTTGGAAACCAACATAAAGGTATAACGTCATGTGATAACATAACAAAATAGTACTAGTTAATTAAATTTGTCGTTATTGAGCCGTGCCAGATAAATTTACATAAATATGACGAAATATAAACCTATGCACATGCAGCTACTGCAAGATTTCGAGGTGGGACTAAAAATGTTCTACCATGCCCTGAAATACATCAAAAAGGTGGGACACTTCTAATCCCACTGCTCCAAGGAGTTAATCAAATAACAGAAGTTATGAATTAAAAATCTCGCAACAAAAATTGATCACCAATTTTCAATGCTACGCGTGTATACACGTAATTGAACCGGGAATACCTTAGCCTTGTGAACCGGGGAACAACAAAGTGGCACCAGATTTGCTCCGCGAATCCAATTACCTCACCGGTAGCCGGGTTACGTGGAACGGTGAACCGGCGCATATAATCGTAAAAATAAAATATGCGAGGCTAATGTTAGGCCCGCGTTATTTCAGTCCGGGTGGGTCTCGTTTTGCGCTTGCACCGCCGTGTGTAAGAAGCCGCTACGTGGTCGAAACGGAAACCGAGTGTGTAACCGCGTTTCGGTACCGTTTCACCGGGAGAACTATCATCGTGGGGCAGCATTAAACGGCCGTGAACCGAAGTATCGCGAGCGTGCTTCACGCCCAGAAACATTTTCTTCGCAAACAGTTCCAGAGAAACCTTATCAATACTTGAAACACAAACTGATAACTACAGTTCTTTTATATTGATCTTAACGCTACATTGCCCAAGGAAGTCTTTTCGACTGGCTTTTAGCTTCAATTAGAAATTTTTGTTATTGTTAATATTTACTAATAACCTGTTTTATAGCTGTAAGTAATATAAGAAAATATTCAAAATTAATTTTAAATCAACTTCTTTAGACATCAGTTATTCTCTCACAATGAAGTCATTTCGACTGCTTTTGAGCAATATAGGTATACAGGATGGGACAGGTCACCTGAAGAACTCACTTGTTTTCGGAGATAGGAGAAAATGCATTAGACCAAACATACTTGGTATCGGGGGCTCATAATCTGGTATTACAAATTTTTCTGTAGGTGAAGGCGTTAAGGAGATACGAAGATCAACTCTGTTTCTTTTTAATGGAATTTTATACGAAGTTTGGTTTACCGACGTTCCACATAAAATCTCATGGAAACAGTGAATTATTGAGATCGTATCTTCGATGAACATTAAAAAATCCGTCGTCTTCCGATAATGGTAATAGAGGAAAGGCTTTCCACCGGAAGGGCATGACACGGGATTCGTTTAATTGCCGCGCGTGTAATCACGAGATCGGAGTCGTTAATGCGCGGTAACGGGGCGAACTCTAATAACCGGTAATCTCGATGGAACGCGGGTGAAAAAACCGTGATAAAAGATACCGATAGTCGCGGGTATATTTACCATAGCAAAAGCGTACGGAATCGCGGTATAACGCGAGTCCCATTAGAAGCCGCGTAAGAAACGGCATGAAGGATGGAACCGTGGTTTTCACGGTGAGATGCTCGTTGGAGTGAACGAGCGAGAGAGGGGTCCTCCTCGTAGCCTTGGTATTCTTTCATCGTCCAGCGGAAATAAGCTTGGCCACGCAAACGATCGGAGCCACCGGTATAAAACGCACGCTGGTTAAACATCGGCCAGACGAGCATAATCGTCTACGGATAATCCTGTTTCCACGATCACCACCGCGCCGCTGCTCGCCTCGTAAATCGCGCAATTAGAGCCGCGTATTTTCCATCTTGACCCCTCCAGCGAGCTATCGAATCCTCGCGCCGATTACGTATCACGTAAACAGCAGATTGAATTTATTACACGCCCGCTTTCGATTAAGGCATCGAACGAGCCTCGCGAGGCTCGAATTCCACGGATTACGGAGGAGCTAGACGGGATTGAAACTTTCGATGCAATTAACTGTGTTATTCCAGTAGGAGGAATCGCTCGTACCGGTTTCAGCGAGTTTTCATGATTTCTATTCGTACGGGATGACTCGACAACAATCGAGTGGAAAGATAGGCAGTCTGAATACGTTAGGCGTTTCAGAATAAATGTTTCAAGGAGGACTTGAAAGCACGTGGATGGCTTTCTCACCCCTCGCGGGTACTCGTCCTAGATACCGGGAACAAAGGGTGCTGACTCAGACTACATAGCTCCCCTCGCTCTGTTCGTACGTAAACATCTTTCAGAATCCGGCTTCTGGTTAAAACCGAACACCGCGACTTTCGATCGTTTCCATATATTAAAAATAATAATAATTTGGATTTATATCATATTATGATAAATTGATAGTATTTTATTTTCCGTTCGAACGTGATACACCGCGGATAATGATCGATGCTTGTACATCAAAAGGATCCAGTTTAAGCACAGTCGGGCGACCATTAGCCAGGAAAGTGTCCGTCGCGAAGGAACTGGTATCTGGTTTTCAAAAATCCCTCGGGTTATTCTTCCATCGATCCGCGATTCGACCGCGTCACGCACCGGGCATTAACGAGCAGCGAAGCTCAAAAACCGAGCGTTCGCCGTGTCTCTCCCCATCGCGATAACACGCCGCGGCCGCGAAACGCACGGCCACGCTGGCTGCCACGCTTGTCGCGCGTGTTATTCGACGTGACACGCGAGCACACCGGAGAAAACACTGTCATTCGCGGACCGTCCATATTACATACACACCGCGTACACCCCTGTCCAGAAGTTTTAACACGTATTCTTCGATTTCGTGCGCAAACGGAAAATTTGAATGGAATCATCAAAATTAAATGAAATTTCATTGATTTCATTTTAATATCGTATCATTTAATGTGACGCAATTTTTGGGAGACT
>SHCU01001941.1:4399-14763 GCA_004307685.1 Ceratina australensis | reverse complement strand
ATATACATTATTTTTGAGACGCAGACTGATCGCTCGCACGACTAAGCTTGTCTTCGCTGATTCAAACCGAAACGGTACCACGTGGCAGGAGCGTAATTCGCGCTAATTGCGGTACGCACGTGCGGAACCGGTTTAAGGATGCATAAAAGACCCTCCGCGTTTAATGAGCAACGCGCGTGCCCCCGGCCAGCAATTGTCCAAGACATCTGGCATCGGTGTTCGGACCGCGATATTTGTTAGAGCAGACTCATGAATAAATAAATCGTACCTCCTGTTACTTCTTGCAATTACGAAAAATTATATTGAACTTGTTCACGCGGAATAAATTTGCTTAATTGTAATAAATGCATGTACGTCGCTGTATTTGACCGTTCATAGTCGAGAGACGACTGGCGATCACCACTTTTACGGTTTTATAAAATAAAATATATATATCAATGATTAAATTCAATTTGATTACTATAAAATGTATGCATATATAAATTTAAAAATTGTAAACCAAAATCGAACAATAAATTCATATGATATATAATAATTGTAACGATATAAAATAATTGTTATGTATGGTAATTCGGTACGTATTTAGAGAAAATATCTTCGAGTGCAAAGGATTAATATCGTTCATCGTGCAGTTCGGTACACGGTGTTGTGCTGTAAATAAAATGTCGATCGTAATTTATAAAGAATTTAGAAATTTAATAAAAGAATGGCTCATCGATTTGTAGGTAAGACGAAGCTGGAAATAACACGGCACCGTGATTTGACACAACTGGAACCATTACCGGAAACTAGTCTAACGAAGATTGACTATCGCTGCGATTTCGTTACGTCTTCCCGGGATTGAATTACGCCTTATGTTGAGCCCGACTGGCTTCAGACTTGAATAATTCAATCGTGACAATATTGCATTACTAGTTATCGTAATGCACATCGGGGCGTTACACCCGATTTTCTTCGGACGTAGAATGCAGTTTGAATAAATTATTTACAGTCGCCCGAGAGGAACGATAGCCAAAGATTCTGCCCGAAGGATACAAGTATCGAACCAGGAAACAATATGAGCACTCACACGAAAACAATTGAAAAGCAGTGAAATTATAATAATTAGATATTACTATTGCATCTATAGCTTTTATGTAGAATGTCAACATTTTTATTTTATTTATGGAAAAATATAGACTTTCTCATTTTATATAAATATTTGAAAGGTATCAAAACCACGTATTAAAAGTTTACATTGAAAATTCTCTATGAGCACATCAAATAATTTTATAATTTCAACTCCTTTGTAACAACAATTACACTTTCATAACCGTTCATCCCTTCAAGTATTGAATACAATCATTCTATCATACGTCTTAAGGTTAATTTCTTTCTTGCTTGAACAGCGTTTTCACCTTTTCTATAATAAAAGAGTAAAATATGACGAAACTGATGCTTATTGCTCTCCATATTGAAAAGAGCACCAACCAAAAACTACTGCATAGAATTAATTGAACTTTTTCACACACAGCTCTCAAAACATATAATGATTTATGCGGCTTGAGCGTGAAGTTGGGTGGAAAAAAATACAATTAAATCCCCTCAGTCGGGAAAAAACGAAATTAATTTCCGAACAACCCAATAGATACATTGAAAACGATATTCCTTACATTTTATCATACACGTCTAGTACTTCTATTTTGTTGTAGACATAGTTAAGACTTTAGCTTGTTTGAAACTGCTACAAAGCCTTACTAATCTCTCCTCAATGCTTTTAGGCTTAAAACAGAAAAAACAAACTCCTCTGTAACGCGGATTAGAAAATAGTATCAATCGTGTAATCAAGCCGTAGTAACTGACTAACGCGTTTCTGCTCGAATAAAAAACGGAACAATAACTTAACGGATTTGGGAAATCTTTTTAGTAAACAGCCGGTTACCGAAATACCGGCTCGATATCTCGACGCGCTATAGACGACGAGACGGTGTGCATGTGTACGCGTTTGCCCCGTTGACAGTGTGTAACCGTGCAGGCAGCACGGGGTTACATTCGAGGCGAAGGAACGACGCAAGAAGTGGAACGCGAGAATGCAGTCTGTGTATGCATGGCGCAGTGTACACAGGGTGCACATTACCTTCCCGAAGTCGACATTACGGCTTCGTGCCACGCGAGAATTCGGGAATGCAAACCGACAGGCTGGGGCAGAGGCCAAAAACGAAAGATGCCGGGTTGAAGAGCCGAGTTTGAAGAGATGCCCGGCTCGATTTTTTTCGAAATCAATACTTCGCTTTCCTGCTAATTGCTATATCCTTATTTAACTACGCGTCCATTAACCTTTTGCTTTATAAATTATATATATTTATTGTTGGTAATTATTATATAAATTTATATATTTTATTTTATATTATTTTATTATTATGTTTATTTTATATTATTTATTAATATATATATATATATATATTTATTTTATAAAATAATTTTTATATAGGCAAATAATTATTGCTTCAATATTATTGATTAAATTAAATTTTTTATCATAAAATTCATATATATATTAATTTGAAAAATGTCGAAAGACAGAATTATTAATCATTTTAATACCTTAATTCGCATGTAAAAAATTTTAAAAATATTTGGGAAAAATTTTTCGAGTGCAAAGGGTTAATCCTTGACTGTAATTTATATAACCTTATACTAAACTTATTGCCAGATTTATAAATACGTATCTCGCGTTCGGCTATGTTGCACTGTCAGATTTCCAGATATGTTTTATTCATTTTTATAGTTCTATTACGTGATGCATTCTTATATTCTTGAACCTAGTACTGAATTTCTTTTTAAACGTCTTTTGTATTTTTTAAATAATTATGATTGTACCATTTAGTACTATGATTTAATTACAGTGAAATATTCTTGCAATAAATACATACTTTTTTCCATTATTTTTTTTCGTTAAAGAGTTAAAATCTCTATGACAAAATAGAAATAGTTAATTAATTAACTGCGTTGAGAACGCGAATCGCAACTTTCCCTACTTCGGTTCATAATTGGTTACCGGGACATTAATTATCCGGATTTCTTCTGATAGCGAGAACTTCCGAGATACAAATGGGAGTGTTGCGGAACGTGACTGGGGAACACGCAGATGAATAACCGTGGCTGCGTACGCGCTAATATATTCGTTCAATTACATCTAGTTACGTATTTCCATTCAACTTTCGCCTATTCCTCGTTCCCCTCCGCCCTCAACTTTTTTCATTTCTTCGCCCGCCACCACGCGGGAGATGTACTATATTTTTTAAAGCTTCAGCTCTTTCTCTCTCTGGCCGCGATGCGTCGGCTGGGACGGCGTTAAAAGGAACGTATTCTTATTACCTTCCTGGTTCCTTTAATTAAATTCTTTTTACGTAATATAAAAAAAAAAATTTTCCCTCCGTGCCACTGCAATTAGTATGTGATTCTACGAAACAGTGTTAATTCTGGCTAAATAACACTGTTCCGAGATTTTTAGCGTCACGTAAAATATTCGAATTTATTGCATGGAGCGAGGCTCTCGTTACTCGTTTGACATTTCTGTCGATAACAATTGATTTTTAAATAGAAAATATTTGTTGAAGCGAACTATACCGCGCAACGAGGTCCACAGAGACAGTGAAATTCGTCATAATTTCTTAAGGGTATTTCAGAGATGCTACAGATATCTCGGGGACCATGCTTCTTAATTATTCTTATACGACTGCCTTCTGACAGTCTGACAAGGGTACTTCCTTGAAATAGAAGACAAAACATGTTAAGTTCTACCACGTGCATAATACCCGAGACAAGCTTGGAACGTATTACAATGCCATCGCGGAAAATGTTAATAACCATAACTAAAAATACAAGCCGAGATCTATTTAGACCGGAATCAAATTTTTCCCAATTAAATCATCCTATTTCGATTCGAAATATTGTTTTCGAAAGCCCCGATGTAATTCCGCATCAACGACGGGCGTATCATATTTAATGGAAAATTTAATTAGTTAATCGCGATACAAATTAAATTAAATACACGAAACGCGCCGTTTAATCTTTTGCTGTCATTACCTTCGCGCTTCCCCGCGCATGCAAATATTAAACAGGCAATAATTCAAAACCGGTGTAATGCGAAATTAGGGATTAAAACCGCGTCGCGGGATGAAATTCCTCGGTAGTGTTACATACGCGTCCCTTATGCATTCCGGAACATCCCGCACGAAGACGAAAGACACCTGGTGACGAGTCAAGACTGCTGGTAATTCCCCACTCTGAGAAACGAGCTCATTTTTGGGTATAAAAGGGCGCACAACCACCATAGCCTTTTGGATTAGTTCTGAAGTAGAATCCCCGGCTCGCCGAAGGCCCTGACTCTTCGCGAGTGAGTTCGAAGCGCTTAAACTATCCCCGCGGCTTCTCTGCGTTAACGAAGTAGAAATTCTCTTGTCATCAAGAGTCGACCAACACCATGGTAAACGTTTGAATTGGAATAGACTTTGTTTTATAACGAAGAATTCGTTTAGAGTCTCCTTATTCGTTCACCCTGATTCTCCCCAGTAGCTGATAATAATCAGAATATTCCACGGACCGATACGTCTCAGCCGCTCGAGACGTATCAACGACGGTGACCCGCGTATCCAAATAACTTGAACACCTTATCGTGGGAATAAGGATAAAACCTCCTTCGTCGTCCACGTCCCGCACTACCAAGGAGTGCCTCGGTTCGTTGCGGATCTAAATCCATCCCTAAGGATCATTCGCGTGACCGAAAATGTCCACTCGGTCACCGACGCGGTAACCTCGTCGTAACAGTGGAATTTATAGGAGCACGATTGAAAATAAAAACCTAATAATCGTGGCTCCCTCGCGAATTAAGAGGATGGGCAAACAATTTTTCGACAACCGCCGCGTGAAATGTGTTTTTGTACCGACGGTCATTTTTGAATTGGCAGAACCCGCGGCGCGTTGATTGCGAACGGTAATTTGAAACCGCCGTGTGCGCGCGCGGGGATACGTACATCCCGCATTTAAATATTACACGGGGGGGTCTGGCCACGCTCGGCGGAAGTGCAGAAATGGACGGTTTATTTTCATTCGATCTTTTAATAATGCATTCGCGTCAGATAATCGACGGTTCAACTGTCAATTATCGGCGCTCCGCGTCGCCGTTGCGACACGTAAAATATTTTCCGAATTACTATCGCCGCCGCTATACGTTCCCGGACGCAATCGAATAAAAGGCGCGGGCGAACGGCCGGGGGGCCCAAAGTGCTCATGAATTCGGGAACGATTTATCGATTCATCCGCGGACATTCGGCCGCGACAAATCAAATAAAACTGTGGATAACAATTATACTATAATTGTGTAAATAACCGGTCCAATTGAAAAGCCCCCGGCGCGCAACGAGCGACGGGGGTAAAATGAATGCTTGGCCCTTTGCGCGGTTACACCGATATCCTTTTAATGATTTCGTTTAGCCTGATTACAGCCCATGTTCCATGCGAACGTTACGACACCATTGTCTCGGGATAGAATTAAGTTGTTAACAGATATTATATCATTATCGTAATTGACGGTACAATTTCTATTTCTCATGCCGGTACAAGAGACAGTTAATTCGTTTTCGATTGCAATTACTTTCTTTTATCTCGAATTTGATTAATTTCTTTAATAACAACCACGTTCGGTCATTGATTCCGTTGAGATTAAACGTGTAAAGCTACATAGATACTAATTCAATCCGTCGCATAATACATTAGGTTAGGGAATAAGTTCGTAGCGTTTTTATATTTTCTTTTGTTTTACACAGGCTGTTTTGCTGTTTGACGAAGTGTATAATATTCATTCGATAGAGCTTTTTCTGTTCTACAAAACTGTCCTAATCGTCTCTTTGAGTAATTTAATTTTGTATTACTTTTCAGGCTTAGAAATGGAATATCCAGGAGGTAAAAAGCAACATTTTCGACACCTGTTCTTCTTCGCTATTCATCGGAGTCAAAAAGCTGCTGAAGCACAGCCTGGGACATGTGCAACGTATACGGAGAAGGTGTCATAGGCGAGTCTATATCACGGAAATGGTTTGCAAAATTCAAAAATGACGATTTTGAGGTCGAAGACAAGCCCCGCAGGGGAGGACCTTCTGAATTCCAAGAAAAGCGTCTCAAAGCACTTTTGAAAAAGGACGGTCACCAAAAAAGTAGTGAATTAGCCGAAAAAATAAACTGTGATCATAAAACGATTCTCAATCATCTTCATATTTGATAAAAACGCTACGAACTTATTCCTCAACCTAATATATTAGCTCATTAAGCATGAAATGTCCGCTTATCTAAAGCCTCAAGTTTGATACCAGATATCTCGGATATTTCATTTCGATCGTCTTTTTTTTGCATTGGGAAGGTATGCCATCTGGCTTTAATACTGTATTAATAGCTTAGGTGCATATTTTGATTAATTATATTATTTCTTGCCCGAGATATAATAAGCGAAACTTTCAGTCTCAAATCGGACGTTTCATACTTAATGAGCTAATAGTAGTTAGAAATAGAATAAATCTAATCGAATATTGATCTGCGATCTGTTACTGTTTGTCCTACATCGTTTGTCTTATGGCTGCGAGACACGTCGCAGACACGTCAGCACAATTTATAATAAATTATTAAATTTATTGTTCTGGCTGTTTGCCTTAATTTATACGCACTCGCGTTTCTCCCCTGAGATTGTATATTACGGTTTAACGAACGAATAATTTTTTCAGTACCTCGTCGGTATTTTAATCCCCGACGTTTCTTACCTGGCAAATGGTTACTTCTAGTTTACTTGCGTGCGGTTCTCTTTTATATTTGTACTCGCTTTTATTCCTTTCTCCTCACCGGCGACCCTCAGAATTAAGATTCCTACGGCGCGTTACTTAAGCAACCACTGAGTTTTTAAAAAAAGATTTCAAGTTAATGGCACGTGAAACTAACTCTAAGTAAATTTCGAGATTACATCTCGAATTTTCTTTTTTCCTCGGGGTTATTTCGTCAACATGTGTTCTCTACTCTACGCGATAAATTCTGTGAAAAAAGGTGTTAACGCACAGTGGGCTTTTAAACTAAATTTATTGCAATAGTTTTATGTTAGTATTTAACAGAATAATATAAAAGTAATAATGAGCACACAAAATAAACTTGAAATCAAACATTATGGATTCAGATTTTACGAAAAATAAACTCAGCATACTGTCGCGTGTACATCTCTCTTGCTTTCATACATACACGCAAACAGCGATCTACAAAGAGATTAAAATTATTAAATCGCATTAAATCGAATCATCTTTCGAAAGATAAACTCTTCTCTAAATGCAACACTAATACCATCTTGCAACAGATAAGAAAAAAAAACAGCAAGTACCAGCCGAACCTAGTCTCGTTGATTTTGATTACTAGCCGTCCGGCTTAGGCTGACGTTGATTCTACGAGAACGGCCGGAGTATCACAACAATCGATGGGATTCAATAATTCCTATTCCAGTTTCGGGGAACAATATCTAAAACACACCGAGTCACGGTATTTTCCGGGAATGAAAGAGGTATAGTATATATAGTAGCCCGGGCAGGGAACGGCGGATCTGGTGAAATAATATCGCTGATGGAAGTGAATCCGTGCAGTCCGGCCGAGATTGGACAAAGCAAACGAGCAAAATTGAACGAAAGACCCACTCCGACGTTTTCGCGGTACGAGTACTTATCCTATTTATATTACCTCCCTCGCCCACCCTTATCCTACGCGCTCGCCCGGCCAGTACACACGCTACAGTAAACAATCTCCGTCGTAAATTGTCACATTGGAATGTCAATAAATATCCACTGTTTCAAATTCCTCAAACCGTAAGCAGGTTTTTCAGGTTTTTTAATAGAAAAAAGCTCGAGATGAGGAGAAGGAAAATGAAAGTACAAGTTTGAACTTATACCGAGAGAAAAGGGAGGAAAATTGAAGTACCAGAGAATTTGTATTTTCCAAAAATCTCTACGCACCATCGGTGCATACGTGTTATCAATCAATATCCAACGAAGAGAAAGAAAATACCGACGAAAGTTCTCATCCACGACGATATACTATATTCACAATGGAATTTTGAGTACGTTCGACTGATTAAGAAGGACGAATGGTAAATAGGTAAAATGCCGAGGACAGGGGTAGTCGAACGAAATAACTCGTAGAACGGCCACGGGTTCTCGGCCGATCGGGGAAATTGAATCTGACGAACAAGATAGCCGAAAGAAAATCCATCGGATATCCCTAGAGGCCGCTTCGAATCTAAAATATCGGGCTGAATCATCCGCGATCGACGGGCCGCAGAGGGGAGCAGAAAGGTTTCCAGGGTGAAAAAAAAAGTAAAATATCGGATACATAGAGAACCGATTTAATAAGACGAGGGACAGGAAGCTTTTCAAGCTTTAACATGCAAACGGGTCTCTGGCTTATTTTCCACTTTGTACACATCGTTCGATCTACTGTTCTTTAAGGCAACGCGTGGGCCCAGCCGGGAATCTTCTCTTGGGTTTAGAATCGACATACCGTTCATCCCACAGGAATTCATAAAACTGATCCAATCGTCACGATTCTCGAAGGAAGAGTAGACTAGGGATGTTCGATTCTTTGGTATTCGATTTATCCTAGAATCATTCTTTGAACAAAAAGAATAAAAAGAATAAAAGAATTAAGAATTAAGCCGGTACTTAGCGAATGGCAGCGTCAAAAACGATCGGTCGAAATGTTAAGCTTAATCTATGAAATTGTAGGATGCAAGTAAATGTACAACTTTCAGCTTACTATTTCCAAAATTTTTTCGGCTTCTGGAAAGAGTCACTTGTAGAACCTGTCCAACATTCCAATACTGAAGGAAATAAACGAAAAAAGACCCCGATTTCGGATCGATTCGAAAATCGATTCCTTGCTTTCGTCCCTAGAGTCGACTAACCGACTGCGAACCTTTGAATTCGCGATGAAAAAATTTTCTAGCAACCAGCCTCAAAATTGAAAAAAAAAAACCAGCTCGATTCCTTCGATTCCTTCGTTCGAGGAGAAGTTTTATTGGAATCGTTAATTCACCGTGGAACGAAGTACGCGATGATCATCGAGCCGGAGATGCTTATCAAACTTTTCGGCGGATATTAAAACTTCTGAACGGAACTGTACGCACGCATTTCTGTGCTTTACCTTCGAAGGAGATAACCCGGGAAATCACCGAGTCGGGGCGCGGAGAGTTCCAAGCCGCAACTTTCCGTCGTATGGAAATTCGCGCAGCCACCTCTGGGCTTCCTCCAGTGGACTCTCGTGTGATATTTAACGGACACGCCGCGTCTGGACGCCGAGATAAATAACCTTTGGTCCCTTATTAAATTCGCGGGGGTTTCTCTCTTTCGCTGTGAGAACCCCCGCGTGCCACTTACCGACAAACAAGTATTTATTACCCGCGCCAGCCTGCTGCTGCTAATAACTCGCTGAAAACGCGCGAGTCGCAAACGGTTCTGCGATTTATTTCCGCTGAAATCCCGATCTTAAAGTTCGTTACGAATGCACGCGTACGTATCTGTCTAGAATCGTCTTTATAAAAAAAAATAAAACACCATGGGACGCGCAGTCGGGAAAAGGCACTCTGAAAGGATCGTGCAATTTCCGTGAGAATAAATTCACGGAAACGCGTGTACGTACATGCAGGGAGCACGCGAACGTATAAATTACATATGCGAATTCGCGAACCCATTCTTTGAACTCTTTCCGCCGTACACGCGCGTCCAACATTTAACGCTGATAATAGTACACAAAGACGGATGGCTTTTCATTTTTATTCAATCCGATCTCTCTGAAGCTTCGCTCGCCCTAGAGATACGCGTTTAACGTTTTCATTAATGATCCGGGTTATAAACGGACTGAACGCAAAAAACGGTACCATCGTGTACTGTAAAATATTTTATTCGAACAAATTGTATCGAACGCTGAGGCTATAGTTTGTCGCTATCATCTCTATGATATGCTTATCATAGACTGTGGTCCCTACCCTCGAACGGTTCAATTTCTCGGGCCAGATGGAAGAGGGGAAATCGCGAAGAGACAAATGAGCAACGGGCTCCGATTCGCGAGTCTATCGTTTAACCGGGTTTTGACTATCAAAGAAGAAACGGTGTATTTTCGCCGTTGATAAAACTAAAAGGAGCATCGTTCGCCCTTTGAAAGGTGCATCTCATTTCGGTACCAAAGCAAACGTAATCAAGCCGGGGCTCGACTGACTTTGCCAGCCACAATAAATGATACAAGATCATATTTATCACAGAGATATGAAGGATTCACAAGATGAGGTCTCTCTCTCTCTCTCTCTCTCT
>SHCU01001938.1:0-10689 GCA_004307685.1 Ceratina australensis | reverse complement strand
ATCTTAATGATCGGATAATCGAGCGCGAGATGGGTACTTTTTTGCCAATGGACAAGAGCGGCGAAGTCGCGTTACATTGTAGATGCTGGCTAGAAAAGGAGACGTGGATGATGCTCGCACCCGCCTCGCCTCGCCGTTCGAGGAGCAAGAAGTTAAGCTCGTTGACATCGCACTCGTGAGGTCAGCCAACCAGAGTTCGATTCCCACCGATCTTACTTTCGTACTCCACTCGGGGCTTCCTTAGCCACTCACTTACTCTCGATCGGGAGTGCGTCGATGTGCATCGGTACCAGAGAGGGTCACGTGCCGGGGTCGGATGCTTGTTCCCCGGCTATTACCGCGTTTATTTGCATATTATATTGCCGCTTCTTCCCAGCGACAAGCGTTTATTATCCGCGGACTCCCGATTTTCGATAGCCGCTTAAAGAGGTATAGATGACCGCCCGATAAATACGGATGGGCTAATTAAAAAAGCGCATACGTTAACAGCGAATTAAGTTCTTGCCGTACAAGATTTATTATAAATTAAATCTTTGTTCACTCGTCGAATAATAAATATATTTTCTCAGCAGTTAATGAGTTATATATTTTATCAATTACTATTTCCTCAAATATCCGAATCGTCTTTACGAGATACCAGTAATCTATCTAAAAATATAGATATTATATAAATTAAATTTTTGTTCACTCGTCGAATAAGAAATATCTTTTCTCGCGACAGGAGTTAATGAGTTATCTATTTTATCGATTGCTATTTCCTCAAATATCCGAATCGTCTTTACGAGATACCAGTAATCTATCTAAAAATACGGATATCGATGATTCGACTCAAGCAAGCGTGTCGCGACTTCTGGGAAATGGTATCTGGGAACGGGTAAGGAAAACGGGTCCCAGCTTGATCCACATCGGTGGGACAGCAGCGAGGAGCAGAGATGCGAGTTTTACAACGGTGTTAAACGCGAATAAGCGGGTTTACCGCGTAATCTCCTCGCTTGCGGTTTCGTCAGCGTTTTCCGTTAAAGCGTGACCGGAGGAGCCCTGGCCTCCCGGTCGTTCGTATTCAATTTTCGAGCGAGCGAGCCCGAGAAAATTAAGTGGCGCGATGGCCGTCGCTTTTTCTGTACCGCGGCCAATCATTTGTCCAAATGGCGCGACGGGTAAAGGAGAAAACAAACGTTCAGACAAAGCGGAGAAACATGATAGAGATCGACTTCGTTAATATCGCATCAATGATTTCTCAATGTATCATTCAATCCGAACAATTTTTTTGTTCACAAAAATTATGAAGCCACGTTTCGATAGTGAACGAAATTACTTTTTATAAAGATCGTACAGTGTGATTTATATTTTTTTAGTTATTGTTGCATTAGCTGTAATTCTAATTATTTCTGTAAGACGGGAAACAATCTCACTTGCTCGAGTGAAGATATCAAATATCCGTGGCTAGCGCGACAAGAAGCCGGGCAAAAAGCGGGCGCGTATTCGCGTTACAGCTAATCGTCGGCATTCAGCAAAAGTGAAGCGAGACAACCGAACATGCCGGAGTTGGGAAAAATCTCCGGGCGCAGAGATTCTGCGTTGCGTCGACAGAAGAAATCCGGCTGGCGGGCCGCGCGATTCAGTTAACGTCATTAGACCAAGAAAAATGAGACGCGAAACCCGCGGGTCCCTCGCAGCGGTCAAAGCGGAGGATCGCACGTTCGTGGAATCCAACCAGGCATGCGGTAGAAACTCGACTTAATGCCTTCGAACGGTTCTTAGGAGGCGAACCAGCGTGCGTAAAGCGAAATACGCTTGTGGGCGAAATTATCTGCGCGGCGATCGTCCCTTCGCTGGACGCTTCCGGCTTGCGTACACGTGAAAATTAGCTGGACGGCCGACTCCAGTTGGGAAACCCTCGAAAGCGTGGAGAAAATACGCCGACGCGTCGTTAAAGACGCCGCGCGGCGGCGGCGTCCGGGCCCCGGGAGGATTTATCGAGTCACGCGTTTCGACCCGGTGATGCATGATGCCGATACCGTTGACAGAAACGTATGTTCGCGGTGCACTTTCATGCTCTAACAAGCGCAAAAATAACGGCTACGGCTGGACACCTACGACCCCTTCCGAAGGCTGCCGTAAAATCATCCTGTGTAACTTCTTCAATTCCGTCGTTCCTTACACTTACACCATTGATTCTCAATCTTTCATAACAGATTTTATTTCACTGCTATTCGATAAGATTTTTTTGTACGTAAGATTAAATCTTAGTCATTATTTCATTGACCTGAAATAGTATTACAATTTCTTGTTGCATCTGTTATGAAATTTCCTTTTACAAATTTCTGTCCCACGACGATCTCGAGTAGTCGGTTTAATGGAAACTCATTAAATTCCGACAAAAAACCCACGCACAGTTCGGCGACGAAAGGCTCGCGAACTTCACACGGAGCCGATCGCATGCGAGCAAAGGCAAAGGAAGACGAATGAACGCGGACGTGTAGGCATTAGAGGATGTTCTTAGAACGGAAGCAGGAGAGAGAAGAGCGTACAGGGTGTTCCGCAACGTGTGAGAATTTAATTCAGCGAATAGAAATGGTGAGAATAATTCTTACAAATTGTAATTTATCTTTTGCAATATTAATGCGACGTATTCTGATGACAAAAACTTAACGCAACAATTGTATCACAGTGTGTACAAATAATACGTCAATTTATGATGTGTCTTATTATGTAACTTTGCGTAAGAACTGTCCGATCTGTTTTAATGACTCTTTAATTCTAACAAAAGTAGGGAAAAATACTTTTGATATTTATCATTGTAAATATTCGAAGTATTACGGGTCACCCTGTATGAAATCGGAGATGCAAAGGCGCGTTAAATCGTCGGTAGGTACTCGTCCGCTTCCTCCTACGGGACCAACGTATTCGTTGTTCCACCCTTACTAACGATCTCGTACGTGCCCACATACACATTCAATCTCCTCCGTCCCTTACTTTCATCCGCTCTCTGTCTCTTATTTTCGCGTGTACCATGATTACGACTCCGATTGCGATGTAAATCGCGAAGCCACGTTCAATCACGTATACACCGGCGTTCTTTACTCGTGTGATCTCTCTCGCCGTGTATGCGTGCGAGCATCGCTACTCTCCTCGCCCCTCACCCCTTCGGGATCGTTGATGCTGATCGAATGTGTACATTCAAGATCGATACCGAGGGGTACGAGATGATCGGTAATACGGAGTCATAAATATGGTATCTGCCTTCTCGTGTGCCACTCGAACCGGACGGTAATCTCGATAGAGCATGTCTCACTGACTGTGTGTGGGTAAGTATCGTGTCTATTCCCGATTCTCCTTGACGAAACGTAATTTGAATTTTTATTCGAGCCGGGGGGGATTCGAAAAAAAATTTCACGATTGCAGAGAGGTAGACAAGCAGATTTAAGATATCGTAATATCCTCTGCATATTACTTCCCGATTAAATCGTTCCCTCGATCAAATGGAATTCGAGAACTCTTCTCTCGTAAGTATTTCTAATGGAAATGGCAGTCCCAAATTGAACCAAAAATTACATCCAATATTATTATGTTCTAATTGGAATCACGGGAATAAATGTTTCAGTTTGCATCGGTGTACGTATAATGTACGTATAAGGATGAATGCGGCGGAGAAGGTACCGTGTTAGCTGGAAGCGCAGTTTTCTGCAGAAACGGTAACCCTTTCGAAGGTTACGAATCGGATGTTCGGTTTTTGCCGTCGTTATAAGAGGCTCGATCGATCGAGCGGCGGGCATCGTCACGGAATCCCGTGGACATAACAAGACGTAATTTCGCCTCGTTACTTCATCCACTTTTTCGCGGCGAGCGCGTTGTTCGCTATCCAAGGGAGGAAAGGCTGGTTCCGTGGAACAGGTCCGACGCGTTCGACGCGCAACAACATTCGCGGCACTCGAGTTCGAGGCATAAGCCCCGGAGGTAAGATAGGTATACAGTTCTTGCACCCGGTCCGTGGCTCCTTCCAGGTACCTACCTGAGTCAGCCTACATAAGGCCGGTTACTAGCTTCGTCTCGCGAGGATTCTGCTTTTTGCGCAACCTTCTCGTTCGTCGACGTAGCCGAGCGAACATCGAGAAGCCGCGGCCACACGCTATTGGTTTCCCGAACCCGGCGATATCAGCGAGGATGTTCCACTTTATCGTTTCCTGTCTTCGTACGGTTTCCTTTTGTTACGGCATGTATCTTCCCGGTTCTCTATCTTCTCCATCCCTGTCTGCGATCCACCGATTTAACTCCGGAGAAAAACCGATTTCTACTTGGAACCTGATTGTTTCAACCGGTGTAACCTCGTCCTCGCGTCGATGCCTTTTTCGTTCGCAACATTCTATCGAATCCTGGTAGTTGATCAGAAGTTATCACAGGCAGGTGTGATGTGTTCTCAATATATAAACCTTTTTAACCTCTTAAGAATTCAACTTGACCTTGTCACGAATGATTATCAGATGAATGGAAGAGATGAAAAGGTAGAGGCTTCAGTTTACTCCGGAGAAAAACCGATTTCTATTTGGAAACTGATTGTTTCAATCGGTGTAACCTCGTCCTCGCGTCGATGCCTTTTTCGATTGCAACATTCTATCGAATCCCGATAGTTGATTAGGAGTTATCACAGGCAGATGTGATGTGTTCTCAATGTATAAACCTTTTTAACCTCTTAAGAATTAAACTTGACCTTGTCACGAATGATTATCAGAAGAGATGAAGGGGTAGAGGCTTAAGACACCTTGTGAATAGATTATTTGGTTAATGGTTTCTATAGCGAACGAGACAACTGTTATCTAACACGTATCAGAAAAGAATATACGTAAACGTCTAGACTAGACGAAACTGCAGACGAGAATCGTGCCAAGGAGTCAGCCCAATAAGCAAGGTGAGCCGCATACTATACGGAGAATATAATTGGACAAGGAATAAGAAAAAGTTGAGAGACAGTTAGTCAGAGTCGTGAAGTTCTCAGATTTGCCGGTACGGCAAATTCCACGCGCATGACAATTTCCAGACGCGGTAACGTTTTCGCCATGAGGAAAAAGAGAATCGAAGGGAACGCAACGGCCGATGGTAGAAGCGTGCACGCTTCTGGCCACGTTTCTCGGGAAATCGTCTGTAACCGGCCCAGACGGCAAGTCGCTGCCAACAGAGAGGAGCACCGAGGACGACGAGAAAAGAAGAAAAACACTGTTAAGGGAGTCGGAGCACGCGTGGGAAAGTTGGTGGTGGGAGAGCGTCGGCGTGGATTCGAGTATAAACAATAATGCACTTCATCCTACCGAGTGCATCATCTGTTGCACTTTCCCGGCAATTACCAAACGCAAACAAATAGCTTCCTTAAACGACCGCTATTTATACTCTTGGAACTTTCGAGTGAGAAAATGCTTCGAGCACTAGAGTTGAAAAATACGAAATATAATACGAATAAAAACTTTCGAGTGAGAAAATGTTTCGAGCACTAGAGTTCAAAATTCGAAATATAATACGAATAAATAGATAAGCGGTAGTTTTCCATTTGCTCGATGTATTTGCATTGATATATTCGCTTCGAAACGGATATAGGTATTTATAGACTTGACATCAATTTCGTATCACACGATTTTATCGAAAGATATCATATTTACTGTCATTAAAAAAAAATGACTCGTAGCGTTGATTGTATTACGTACTATCGATAAAAAGACACTAGTTAAACATTAAACTTCCGCGTGACGTAACGGGATGTTCTTTTAAGAGGTTCTTTGAAAATCCATGCGCTAATACTTCGATATAATATAATCTATTGCCAGAGCCTTCTAATTACGTCTACTTACTACGAAGATAAACGAGGAACTTTGAAGTTTATAGATAAATTTATGGCGAATCGACCGGGGCTGTGTAACTCTAATTAATAGTCAGTTAAGGAGGCAGGCTACCGTTCCCTGTCGCCAACCGTACGTCCACTTAATTAATTATGTTAGTGGCCGGCCCACGGTGTTACAAGCATCCCACTTTTTGCAGACGGCAAACACCGTCAGACCGTCAGGAAGGCGTCACTAAACAATACCGGGGGCTCGTCACGGATTCTCTTCGACAACGGATTGCTCGTGCCCACCGTGATAGAGAATTGGCACGGTAAATAGCGAACACAACCAGATTTGAATGCTAAGTCGCGGCTGAGAGCATAACCCATAGGCAATTATCCGAAATTTCTTTTCAAGACAAAAACATACAAAAATAAAAGAGTTATTCGACGACATAAATATTTTATTAGATTTTCGACTATTTTTTATACAACATTATATTATATTTTTTATTTCATTATTATATAATATTTTTTCGACTTAATTTTTCATCCCATTTTATCTATACCTGATTTTTCAATTTTAAAAATGGCAAAGAAATATTTCAACTATTCAACTATGAACAGAGAAATTGATACGTGTAATGCGAAAAGGGGTTAAAGTATCTGAAACTCGCATGATACGTGGACGTCGTTCTCGGACTACCGAAACTCGGATTCTTATCATCGTGCTAATATTATTTTTACACGATACGAGCGCCTCGTTGGGCAAACTTACGGCCTGGGGAGATAATGGTTTCGACCCACCTGCAAATGCACGCGAGGAGCGCAAACATCGCATCGGCACTTTCAAGTTCAAGACTCGCGTCGACGCGAGGGGACGCCGACGACACGGCGAATCTCTATGCGAGAGAGAACGTGCCGGATGTCGGCGGCCCTTAATAAGCGGAAATTCCGACAATCTTTCACGCCTACGCGATAACAACCGAGGAAAAACGAGCCGACACTCATTGCTAACTAACAAGGGTGCACGCTAATCGTTTCTCAACCCCCCGCCGCTGTTTAAAACGCTATCAGATTTCTTGGGTACCTAACCGAATTCTACCTGAGACTCCGAGATTTTAACACTAAATAAAGATAACTTATATTGTAGCTTTAAAAGGTTCATCGAGTCTGACCTGATCCAGAAACAATTCATTTTAATCGTATGGTTGAGGAATGGAATTCTAAGATTATTAGCGATAAGATTATGGTTTGACGAATTTAATTTTGAAAAGCATAAATATTTATAGACGGCTACTGTTTTATTTTCAGCTGAAATGAGTTTTGCGCAAACAGGAGAATTGAAATTCGAGTGAAATCTTAATCCGCGAACACGCGTGTACGCGAGCCGCCTGTGTACACATCACCGTGTTGATCGACTCACTGAGATCACTCGGCAAAGAAGTGGTCAAGAGACATTAACAGTCGGTAGCAAGCCTGGATCGCCATTACAATGTTTACTCACGTTTTCGAGGCGCGTACGAGCGAAAGGAATATCTTCCCTCGGCTTCGACCAGTACGTATTTGGCTCCTCAAATATATCAATGATAATCAACAGAATACCGTGCCCTAGCCGAAATACGTCAAATATGGACACTGCACTTAATCGATGACAAACCAACCGGGTTGTCCACGTGCGAGTTCACATTTTTTTGCATTCACGTTCGAAAGTATACTTTTCCCTTTATGACCCAAAAATAAATGTATAAAATATTAAATTGGAGTTTAGAAAGTATGATTAGCACAATATAATGACGGACGCATGATGTACTTCATGAAAAAAAATTAGCACAAATAATGATTGATTCATTCTTATTTTAAAATCACAGCTTGTATATTACGAAGCTCAAATTTTTTATCTCATCCATTACTTCTAATCTCTGATTTAACACGCTTTCCACTGAGAACTACATTCTATTAAAGCCTGAGCACGAAGGTGGATCAAAAAATACATGCCGTTATAGCTTGGATGTATGCAAAGTAGAAAGGGACAAGAATAGCGTGATAAGCCCGTTGCACTTAGGTATCGCCCTTACAAGACGGGGTGTGTCGGTACACCATCTTCATGCATTAATGCATGGAACGCCGCTCGACGATACAGTTGTATCTCTGCCTCTCTCTCCCGAAGGTGACGTAAATCGATCGAATCTATCGATAGATACTCGCGCGATCAAGTATCTGTCAATACGATGGGTAAACGTACGTTGGCTAACCGAGGAATAATCGCGAACCAGAAACGAGTTTCAATCTTCATTTTGCTATCTTATGATCCTATGAGAGATCACTTCAGCTTCAAAATAATTAATGCAATATTTTTCTATCAATTAATATAACGCACATATTATAATTCAACAAAAATTATTGAAAATTTATATTTCTTCAATTTTACTCAAAACTATATTAATTCAATTGTTATATATTCATCACTTTTCTACAGATATGAAATAAAGACACAACGGACGTCTTCATACCCTCACGTACTGCATGACAGTGAATCAATGCATGTGCACGAAAACGACAAAGATCGGTTATAAGTTGCGCTTTGAGGTTCGCACACATCGCGACGTTTGTCTGGCGTACTTGTATATTCAGAGGAAAACGAAACGACTTAACGCGCGTAAAAGGCGGCCGTGCGGCGAGGAGAAGAGAAGAGCGCGACCGCGACTTTCCAGGAGCCGGTAGAAAGGCGTGTGAGGATGGTTAGGGGTCATCAGCATCGCGGCACCATCGTGTTTCTGACCTCGTTCACCGAGCACGCCAGATGACTCGGTAAACAGCGAACCTACACACGTTTCTAAGTCCAAAGTAATCTCCTCGCCCTTTACGCGCGTTTCGCGCTACGGTCTTATCAACGTCAACCATCTAACAAGAACAAAACTTGCTTGCAGGAAGGACAAATCTCTTCATTCTTGGATAGAATGCAATCAATTATTATCAACAATTGTATTAAACTTTTCACTTCTAATAAGGAAGACTGAAAATAAAAAATAGTTCCAATACAACACGCTGTGGCGCAAAATAATAAAAGGTATCAAAAATGGAAAGAGGAGACTCAGACGGAGTAAGCAAATCCAAATCGCTTACAGATGTCATCTTTTAAAAAATAAAATTTCATTTTTACATATTTTTATAAAATCTGTGAGTCTACAGTGTTAATTAATTTTACTACGCTCAAGTACTTGTAGAAAAAATGGAAACGGGAGGGTTGGACGAGCGAAGTAAAATCGGTCGGAGAAGAATGACAATCAGAGCGCAAGTTAGTAGCGGAATTAATTATTATTTGTGACGAAGCAAATGCGGTTGTGACGAGGCGGCAGCAGCAGCAGCACCGCGGTTTGTGTCGCGGCGGCAAAAAGTTAACAGGTCCTAAATGAGGGCAGCGAATCGGAAGCAATCAACCAGCGATGACTTCCAGTCCCGAATAATGGCCGGCCAATGACAAATAAGACGAGATAACGAACGTGACGCGAAAGCTGCGCGAGCTGTTTGCTCGAGCTCCTTTCGAGCTTAATTAAGAAAATTATTACGACGCTGGGACGACGTCGACGCAAACTGCGGAGTCACTCCGCTCGCTTTCGATTCGGATACACATTACATACGTACCCGTCCTACCACGGACCGTTACCCATCCTCGTTGACTCGCCCCGGCGTGCACGCCCTTCATTTTTCCCCAGTTAGCGTAATTATACACGATAACACCATTATTCGCGGGCGTGAACGTAATAACGCTTTAATTGAAACCACGTCCTCGAACTTAACGATCCGTGGCTCTCTCACCAGTTACCATTTACGGTGACCATTATTTCGCCGTAATTAGTTTTCAGCAAAAAAACTACCTAATAAATGACTTCACTGATAATAATTCAACCCTCTCGTACAACTTCGTATGCTACAATGGAATCGTATCTTCAGCTTCGGATAATTAGGCACATACCCTTTGAATAAGATTCCGTCAGATCCTTAACACCTGTTACAATTGCAACCTCTCACGTTTAGTCATCCTTTACAATTTGTTCGTTATCCATAATGCCAGAAATTTCACGATGCTATCACAATGAGATTTTTGGAAGCTTTCGATAATTTAAGTAACTCGAAGATGCGCCGGTTCGTATCATTATGACCCTTGTTAGATGTGAAAAGAACAGCAGCCCTGATATTTTACACCAGTTCTCATGCTGTCCGTGCAACCACTAAATTCATTTTGTTGCGAATTCATGAGCACGGTATAATAGAAAGCGTACGTACTTATAAGGTATAGTTTGGGTATTGAACGAGCATAAATCAACAGAGACACGCGTGGTATGGAAAGTCGGGGAAATAGATCACCGTTTAATTGACTCAACTCCGGGCCATATCGGTCGCTCGCATTTTCACGTCGTAAAACGTCCGTAAAGCGACGACGTTTGATCGATTCGCGTCGGCTACTTTGAGAAGTGCTTGTTGCCAAAATTGGCAACTACCACAGGGAAGACGGAGTGCGTTCAATTTTCCCCGTTGGAAGAAAAAAAGTCAAACGAATCGCAAAAGGAAACTGTTAGCCTTCGCACACGTGCACCGACGCGATAAACTATGAGCCATCGCTCTGAGCTAATATCGAACGTGTTCCGTGCCGGTAGACAAGAAGTTCGCGAGAAGGCTCGTTTCACAAAGACAAACCTCTGAAACGCGTAGTTTCTTCGTGGCTCATTGAAATTATACAACGCGGAGGAACGGGTAATTCTCGTCCCGTATAAATCCGACGTTGAACCGGAATTATTATAAAATTCCGCGATCGCGGTTGTCTATTTAAACTAGATTTATGGATCGGCTCAAGCGTAACCTTGTAATTTATCAAGAAACAC
>SHCU01001935.1:0-10028 GCA_004307685.1 Ceratina australensis | reverse complement strand
ATACCCGAGACAAAGATCGGTCGAGACTTTATACCTCGATTTTACCCCCCAATAATCCGGCTCGGTGTATATTATTAATTTCTTATTTGTCCTACAGAAATTTGTTCTCAGTCAAAATCGTGAACACGCGATTTCTTCTGATATGTTATTAAGAACAATCAGCTACCTCGGTCGTATTCCGATCAACGGTATACCGAAAAAAAATGGACATAAGAAACGTCGTTGTAAACCTTGATCGCGTCGTATGATCGAATTCTAATACGAAATATTATGATTCCAGGCAAACAGGTGCCTCAAAAAGTATATCGCTTGCTGGTCCTATTGTTACCGGTAATGGAATCAATACTGATCTATCATTGTCCTGATTATGTAATTCCTTGCGGAATTACGTAATCTACCGATGATCTTAGATTATAATTTTTTCCAAGTAAGAGCGAGGATGCATGATGCCACGCATGTCCCGCATTTTTTCTCGTATTTTAACATATGAAATTATTTATTTCTATCTAAATATAACTACATAATTGTTTAACGTTATCATTTACCCCCTGTTATCAAATAAATATCATTTTCGTATTTATTTTGCCCCAGGTAAACAATTTTGCATCAGGTAGCCCATTGTATACCTCAAGAATTACCAAAAGAAAGATGGGAAATGTAGACATTTAAGGTATATTGTAAGAATGACCCTTGAACGTAAGGCAGCGTTGCCGCCTTACGCTTAAGAAACCGTTGGAAACAGCGTATTCGTTAAAAACAAAAGAACGTCGAATGAACGTTGAGCATCGGCCGGAAAGGACGCGGCTTGCGGCAGCTGGCCCTTGGCAATCAATCGTTGGTGTGTCACGCGTATTTTTGAAATTGACCCCTTGGCTACTGTGGGAGCCTATAGGCGCTTAGAAATTTTGCGTTTGTGATACTGAGAGTGCCTTTAGGCGCCCAGTGCAGTTTGGCTTTATCCCTTCGACTACTATTGACGCCAATTGGCGTCCGACGCATGTTGGCTACCCGGTACTCTTGACGCCAAATGGCGTCCAAAGAAAATTTGGAAAAATTTCGCCGTACTCAGTGGACGTCGTGAGTGAATTCGTACCGTACCGTACAGTCAGTACGTGCCAAAGTCTACCGTAGTCAAACGGTTAAATAACTCAAATAACTCTAGCAGTTTATAACTTCTGTGTTAATTGAACACCCCATCGTCCGAAACTTATGAGTAGGAGAAACCCCTCCTACAGAAAGAAAAACAGTTTTTTATTTATATGATGCTTACCAGAGAAATTTGTCCAGCTTTGGAAAATATTCTTTCTGCTGGAACGGATGTTGCAGGGATGGTTAAATATTTGTGACTGATATTTTGTAGTTCGTATGGCCATGCGTACACCAGTATGTAATTGGATCACTTTTAATATTTTCATGGGGTAGTTCCAAATATTGCTTTATTCTATTTGAGGCGCTTTCTGAAGGTCAAAAAGAACTTTGGGTTAAATTAGAAATCTTCTCTACGTGGAAGTTTCAGAAATCTGCTTCTTTATTACTTATTTGTGTTTCCTGTATTTCGTTCTGTGCAGTAGTAGTTTGCGTAGTGAACATACTCTGAATTTCTTCTTTCAAATTATTCACTGGTATTTCTTTATCCTCATCGCTTTAGAAAATAGCTGTCTTAAATCGGGGATCTATTATAGTTGCTGTAATCTTGTGTTTTTCTATATTAAGGGATCTTCCCTCAATGTTCTCTAATAGATTTATTTATAAAGTATTCCCGACATCAGTTTTCGGTTTAACTCTTCCTATTGCATTTTGTAGACTTTTTATGAGTGGCATTATTTTTGAGGCTGTCGAGTATTTTTCTCCACTTAATACTGTAGTGAAATATTCAAATGGTTCCAGTAAGGGTACTATATCATTTATTATTTCCCAGGTGCAGGTGCTCTGGGTAATGATGCTAGAGCCGTAGATAATGGAACTTTAATAGTAATTAATCGCTTGAACATGACGAGAGAAGAATTGGCACAAAATTGAAAAAAAAGCCACATCCTGTTTTAATTTCAATACCTGTGATCCAAACTGAGTTTGTATATTTCGCAATTTGTCTGTTGCTGTAACGCTGGTCTTGAAATGTGTTACTAATGAACGGCATTTTCTTAATGTATTAAGTATGTCTAGAAGAGCATTTACAGAGTCGTGTAGTATTAAATTTAACGTATGTGCTGTACATGAGAAATGTAAGTATCCTAAATCTCGTACGGCACCTTTCATATTCGCTGCATTGTCTGTTACAATTGCAACAGTTTTATTTAATATATTAAATTCTATTAAGATACTTCTTAGTACACGCGCTATATATTCACTCGTGTGACTTTCATTTAGAGCGTTAGTGACCAGCACATTTAAACATAATTTACGCTGGAAATAATGACTTGTGACCGTCATAAAAGCTTGTGTGTGTAAATTTGTCCAAATATCGGTAGTAATAAAAAGATAATTTGTTTGTTGCAGGTTTCTGATGATTGTGTTTTTAACATCGTTATATATTTGCGGTAGAGTAGTGCGTCCTAATGTTCTCCGGTTTGGAAGCTGATACCGAGGTTCCAATTCGCGGACAAATTCAACGAATCTTTTATCTTCGACTATGCTCAACGTTTGTAAATCTTTACAGATCATAGCTACTAGCAAATGATTTAATTATGCAATTTTTGATTGTGGTAATTCATTTGCAATGGTTCTTAAAATTAATTGTCTTAAATGTACCTGCGTTGTTCTATTGGCCTGTGCCACCGTTTCTACTGAACCACTAGTCTCATCTGTATTTCCAGTAGAAGTAGATGCAATGAGTCTTATTCGTTGCGTTGATGTTCTAGGTTCCACCGATTCCATGGCTCCATCGATATCTTCGGTTTCTTCGTGGACGCGTCGACTGTCTTCCAGAATTGCAAAATGCTTACGCCTCAAATGATCATTTAAATTAGACGTGTTCCCTGAAGATTTATATTGTCTTTTACATAAGCGACACATAGCACTTGATCGTATAATTCGTTCAAAGTACTCCCATACCACCGAGCGTTTTCGACGGTACATTATACTAAGTTACTATTTTTAAATTAATACTACGCGTAGACTATCTGTACACACTTATAATTGTATTAAATGTATGCATTTGTTAATATTAATTTAAATAAACACTAATAATCAGACACTCGTTTACGAAACGTTCATTACCTCTACGTTAGTTTAAGAAGTTTTTAATATTAAGCAATTTAAACAACAGTGTATTAAAATTGTTTCACTTTGATACTACATTTTACAAAACCGTTTGAAAACCGTTTTACAAAGAATCAGAGCTTTATTCAACGATGCTGGCATTTTGAAATCTGCTCATTGATTAAATCTTCAGTTCCTTCTAAGCTTGCGTCAAAACAAATGTTTATATTAACGTGCGATGGACCGCGATTCTTCAAGCGGATACTTTAGATATTTCCTTCGTCTATTGTAAGAAAAGTCGCAAAAGGAAATACGTTCTGTAATTTTAGTTCCCATCAATTATATAAATTTCCCTTTATTTCTCACTTTGATACCTCAACAACTGGCGTTTCAAATTTGTTACTGTAAATATATTATAATTATCTTAAAGTTACGAGTGTCATATAGATATAAAATAATATGGACATAAGTGTAAAGACAATTTTTTTAGGATAGGTGTTTAAAACAGAGACGGTTTAGTCGATTGTTGACGCCGCTCCAAATTTGAAACGGTACTCGTTCGGGTTTTTGTGTAAGACGTCACGGTAATTGATGTGAATTCGAGGACGCTGACCCGAGCGCGAGTGCAAAGACCGCGGAATATAAACACCCGATTCCCTCCAATAAACCGTCGAGAAGCGATTCCGACGTTCAAAAATCGTGCAGAGTGTGATAACTAAATGCGAGGAAGCGAGATAGGAGATGGACCCGAACCCCTTCGCCGCGGGACACGGTGTAACGTGCACGCGGAGGAGCCTGTTCAGCCTTAGTCTCCAGGGAGCTGTCAACGAAGATATTTCGTCAACCCAACCTGTCCGAAGAAGTGGCTGAAGATACCGCAGAGTAGGACTACAGGAGACCATTCAGCTGCATACAAGACTTGGACCATCGAGGCGACCGTGGTCATCATGCGGACAAAAGAGTTCTCTGTCGGCATTCCGAAGGACTTCCAGCTGTATCCAGCTCGGATCTATTACGGGGTATACCGTAGGATCCGCCGTCACATACCCTGTCGGATTCTCCGCGGTCGACGGTTCGGGCAGCTGCGGCTGTAGCGACTGCAGTCCACCGTCTGGGTATTGACCTGGTGGACAAGTGTATCCTGCGCCATATAGGGTCAAGATCTGAAGTGCGAGCTATCGCACTTCCACCAGTTACGCGGTGCTGCAGAGGTGGACGCTGAATACAGCACCCGTCCTGCGCAAAGCCCCGAGCTTCGAATTCCGAAGGTCTCGGCAGCTGGACCGGCGGGCGAAGATACGCCGCCAACGAACCTGAACAGACGTATTGCGAGGTCTCGCACTGACGTTTGAGTTCGACAATAATTCTAGGAGGAATTGGATTACTAATTTCTTTTTTTTTTACATTGTGATTCTAGAGATCGGGCGAGGTCCCCGAGGAGCCGCAGACGCAAGGATCGACGGCGGCGCTAACCATCGGAACGACCACTTCCTCAAACAAATAATTATCGTGAATACATTGCGCTGCGTATTCTTCCGAAAATTCAAGTGTGTTTACTCGACCCCAACCATTCCTCCTTCCCTCGCGATCAGGCAAATCGTTAGGGCTTCTCCCTAACAATAGGTAAATAATATATTAAGGCGATATAGTATAAATTACTGTTTACTTGCGTTTCACAGCTTAAGATCAAAAATATCAGATAAATACACAATTTACATTTTGTAATAGAAACAGTATGCACATTAAAGTATTGTTGGTATAATATTAATAATAACATTAAATATTGATAGATATTATCTCAAAATTCCATTTTTTCTATAAATTGTGATTAACTGTTTAGTAACAGATGCAATACGTAATATCATTTGTAAAAAAATAAATTTATAAATAATGTAATGAATAAAGTGATGTATAGAAAATACGGCGCACATCTGCGACGATATTGGAATTGTAAGGATTACCATTTGAAAAACTGATAATGAACTCCTGCGCTTCGACTGTCATCAATTACTTCGAGTGCTTGGAAAACAAACATTGGCAATCGAAAAGAAGGATTTTCAGACGGTCGAAAAAATCATTTTGTCAGCTACAAAACAGGGACAATGTGTTCCAAATTATATAATTAGAATATTTGCGCTCATTTATTTGCAATTTGTTTATACCTTCACCTTACAATTTAATATTAAGCGATATTATATTAATATTAACAGTCATCTTCTAGAAATAAAAATGTAAAAGCAATATACATATAAAAGCAGCTTCGTAAAAGCAACAGTAATTTATTGCTCTATTTTTCTTAGCATTATTAATCCATTTTTGCCCCCCATAATCTCTTGATATCTAAATGTTTAAATAAGTTCCGCGCAATTCGAACAATTTTAACTGATTAAAATTACACAAAATTTATATCCTTCGTTTATAAACAAATTTTTCGATACCGCTAAATGTATTCGATAATAAATTTTATGATAAATGCCATTCAAAACTCACGACATCGATGTTTAAATTCCGTTAAGAAATACGTGTTTGTGCAAATGTCGTCACGAGGTTACCGTGCTAATAGGTCCGATAGGTGACCGAGTGTTTTGGGTAAAAAAAAAGGGACTCGCAATTGGTATCAGGTAAGAGTGGCAAACGACCCAGGGTATTTCACCCGATCGCTACCGGACCGTGGATGACAAGGATGGTTAGTCCTCGCTACCACTTGAGGTAGGGATAAAGGTGAGCACTGGGTCAATCCCAAATGCTGGTACAAGGATTCGGAAAGACTGGCAAACGACCCAAGATATTTCGCTCGATCGTTGTCGGACGAGGATCGCAAGGATTGTTAGGCTTTGTTACCACTTGAGGTCAAAGGAGTATGTCGGGTTTAGCGCGGTGCACTTCATTGATACGTCTCGAGCGGCTGACACGCATCGGTTCGCCAGATACCTCGGTTACCTTAACTAGAGGATCAGGATTAATGAATGGAGATGAAACAATTTATAAGCTAGAAACACTTGGTTGTATAATCTTGAAAACAAACCGTTTATACGTTAAAAATCCAAGTGACGCGAATAAATTGTATCGAGTTTCATTGAAGTTAAGTTAATGGTCGACACTTGACGGCAAGAGACTTCCTGCTTTCTTGACGAGATGGAAGCTACGGGGAAATAGCCTAACCAGTAAGTTACGATTGCGCTTACATCGGATGATTCACACCGCGGAGAAGCAGAGTCTTTGGCAGTGTAGAACACCAGAGTCCGGACTAATCCATCGGGCTGCATTTTCACCGGCCTCTTATACCCAAATTGGCCCAGAATGGGGATAGCCAAATAAGGGCATTTTCTGAAGTTCTCTAGACCTGCTTAGGGTTGTGCTTCTCCCACACAAGAGATGCGTACGTGACCAGCCTCAAACGTTCTGGAAACGTATGGAAAACGTTTGGCGTACCTAACAATACGTACATAAAGAAGCAAAGAGTATAGGTATCGTTTCGTTCTTTATTCCATTTCAAGTCGATGGTATCGTTATATATTTCAGTCACTTGGACTTTGGACTATCGAGTAAACGATAATATATATTCCATTGGACTTTGGACCATCGAACTATCGGTGTGAACTTGGATCATCGAGGAAGCGATAGTAGATTCAACTGTCTGAAATTGGTTCGATAGTATCGATGGTTTAGAAAAAGTATTCGAAGAAAAACTGTCGTTGGCTACTATCGACTTATCGATAGTTTTTAGTCGATAGCGCCCATCAATACCGCGCGTGCCCTGTGTACACATGTGGACCGGCGCCATCCGCTGTCAGCCGACCCACTCATACCTCGACCACGAGTCGATGCTGTTTTCCTTCAAGGGAAACGATACGTTTATCCCTGCGAATTTCCAAACCTGTTGTCATCGAACGTCAATGAAACAACGCTGGGTTTTCTCCTTAAGTGCTTTATTCAATACTTGGAATACAATGTTCGCGCATAGGCTAAGAATTACTTATCCGAAGTGTCGCAGTCGGACAGTCTTCAGTGCTTTCTTTATTCTTTATAACTAACTATTGGCTCTCGAAGGGCCTTCTTATATACTATGAGAATTCCGGGGCGGAAGCCCTGTGGTAGGGAAGCTTTTCCTAAGGGAGGTAGCATTTCTGGCGGGAAAGGGCCAGTTTTCGCGGCGGGAAAACCAAGGGTCAGAGTCACGTAGGCACTCAGCGGATAGGGTCCGAAGGAAGTCGTAAATTTGCATTTCCTGATTAGAGCCGATCGGAGATCGATAAGGTAGTCCCGAGATTTTTGGGACTGAAAAAGTCTAGGAGATTGCAAGGCTCCGGGACGTCGTTATGTTTTGTGGAATTTAGGAGAATTTAGGAGACAGGGAAAGTCGTTAGGGATGATAATTCCAAGTAGGAATTCTAGGTAAGAATTTCTCGACAATCTCAAGCCTCGGCTCGATATGAAAAGTCTCATTCATTCAAAAGGACGCATTTCAACGCGATCTTCCGCTATAATTCCTTTTACAATAATTTAGTACTTCCTAACAACGCGCTCGCTGTTCTCGCATTCACCTAGGCAAGCCTGTGACGCAAGAGAAACTCAACGTGTTATCCGACGCCGAGAAAACCATGCGCCCTGAATAGCGATTCCAGATTCTCGGAAAACTAATGCCTTAATTCTACCCGTAAAAGTACTCAAGGCGCTGCCATTGACTATTTCCTTAATACGATCCGCGACCTGCTTTGATGTTCCCGTGCAAATCTGGGCGTGCCGCGAGCGCGACAGGTGGACCACGCACTTGTAGTGACCGCCATATCATATAATAATAGTGCGTTCAGTGGCCACTAAGAAACGCCCGGGCCTGAGAACAACGATTAGTCCTCACCTCCACGTGGGGCCTCTCGCTTTTAACGATCGTATTTGATCGAGGATAGGTAACTACGAATCCCGTACCCGCCAACCTACGACACGACTATCGTCGAGATCGAACGCCCATCCGCCGATGTCCGCCGTTCCCGACCCGACCCTTGCAGTACGCTTGCATGTTAACTTTTATAAAGTAAATTTTCCTTGATATTTCATTTGTAAATTAATAACTTTTCGTTCGCGTCCTTTGATCTCTCAAAATCAAGTTCACGAATAATGAAAATTAGCTGCGTTTCAATTGAAAAAACAGTGGCCAACTTACTAAATTGCTTTCGTTGATAATTCGTCACTATTCTTTTTAGTGTAAAACTGCTAACTTCGTGGTAAAAACAAAGTGAAGTGGGACATTCCAGTAAATTCTAGTAAATTTTTAATTCAATCTCCGTATGAACGTGATTTTTTTAAATGAAACTTGTTCTAATGTTACATACGCGTCCCTTACGCATTCCGGAACGTTCGAATCCGGCGACATAAACATCCCGTACGGAGATGTAACGCACCTGGTGATGAGTCACGGGTGCTAGTTGTTCCCATATTTGGTCATTCCCCACTCTGAGGAATGAGCTCATTTTTGGGATATAAAAGGGCGTACACCCATAGCCCTTCGGATTAGTGGTAATTTGGAACTCTGACTCGCCGAAGGCCCGGTCTCTCCGCGTTAGACTAAAAGAGTGAGTTAAATTGATTCAATACTTTAACTTTTCCCCGCGGCTTCTCTGCGTTAAAGGAAGCAGGAATACTCTTCGTAAGGGAAGAGTTGACCAGTGTAACTAAGTTAGCAGAATAATAAATTGTCTTGTGTAACAATTGCTCTCGCTAGCTTAAATTCATTCCAAGACCCCAACCTATCTCAGTAGCTTAAACAACGGAAGTATCTTACGAACCGATACGTCTTTGCTGCTCGAGACGTATCGACGAAGGGCACCACGCAACCCGACAAATCCTTTACAACTTTATCCCGGTTAACTCGGATGTGGCAAAAGGGGTAGACCGCCCTGTATCGTCCACATTTTGAGCTAACCAGAGAATCCTTGACAACCTAAATAAACTCGGGCACACGTCGGGCCCCGAGCGCGGTTGCCCTCGTAACACTAAATTGAAAAGGAGCACAATAAACCTCATGTAAACATCACGTCATTGACAAATTCCCAAAGATACGATTATAAGAGATAAAAAACGAGCTCACTAGTCTAATTCACGTGTATATAAGGGTACGCATTACTCGACGGCGTTTGACCACCTTCAGGCTCAAATTTGCCATCGGGCCGCTAACGCGGCCCTTGATACAACAAAACATTAACAAAATATTTTGTTAGTACAAGTTCTACATATTATAAGAATGACAAGTATTGCACTACGTTTCCTTTTTTTTAACAAGCATTGAATGTACATTTTAATTATTTTACTGAAAATCGTTGAGATTTTTGAACAAATGTTCAAGTTACAAGACTCAAATATTTCACCGTTTCGGAAAAGTTTTATTTTGAACTCCAAGTGCGTGCACGCGTAAAGTTAAACTTGGTACAAGGCAATATCGAAAGGCGAGCCCTTGTGTAATTAGTAGATAATAAACGTTCGCGAGTACCTGCCTGTCTATAGGGAGAAGGAAGACGGGTTGCCTTTTCTGTGATCTGTTATGTTACACCGCCTTCCTAAAAAACGTTTACCAGCTACCGTGGAGCGGTATTTCGATCTAAATTAAGAATTCTACACCCCAGTGTGACGTGACACCGGAGGTATTCACATTCCGCATGCGGATAGGTCGACTCAATACAGGAATTTCGTTAAATTCTATACACCGTATTTTTGTACGTACATTATTTCTCTCTCTTTGATTGAAGTTTCTTCGATACACGCAGTCACGGCTATGATCAAAACCTACTAGTAGATAGTCGATAAAAAAAAGAAATGCGAGGGTATATAATGATATA
>SHCU01001933.1:0-10153 GCA_004307685.1 Ceratina australensis | reverse complement strand
CAGAAGACGAACAAATCTTGTTTCAACGACACCGATAAGAATTTAATATAACTTAATTTGTATAATTTATAGATCAAAACGAATAAAATACTTTTGTACATTATATCTTTAGTCTATCAATTATTTTTAATACATTAAACATCTAACACCATTAATTCTCATTTGTTCACCGTAGCGTTGCAACAGTATCTATTTAACATTTGCAGAACGCTCATGCTGGCATTGAAATTTCCGGTTGATACACGCGGTACGGAACAAATAAACCGTGACCCGGTTTTGTCCCGACGCGATCATCGATGCAGAAACTTGTGAACCCGATCGATTTTCAGAGATCACCGTCGATCAAACGTGGGACGCAGCTTCGGCTGGATCGCATCGAGAGGTATAGTTACGGAGACGTTGAAATTTATGCGGAGGAGCGAGAGAGGCCGGATCAGCGGCGTCCGCGCTGCGTTTGGGTAGGGTAGGGCATATGCTCGCTGCTTTTATAACGGTAAAAACGTGACGAGTATATACAGCGCGAGGCAGCGAAGCAAGCCAGGCAGGGACACGGAGCGGAGGCGAAGCAGCCAGAAGGAGGAAGGAAGGGAAACCTGCGCCCGGTTACTTTCTTGGGGCTACGGCTATCATTGGTAGTTGGTACTTGTTAGTATTCACCTAATTGTTGCGTCGAGACCATCGCCAGCAGCTCGCATTCTCTCCGCGCCGTTTTTTACATTTCGCTTTTCGATATTTCTCATTAACAAATAATCGGCGCTGATTTATAGCGGTGCGAGGATCCTCGAAAGACGTCGTACCGGATCCTTCGGCAGGGTGAGTCAGAATTTATTTACCGAGATGACGCGATCATCTCAAATCATTTTTTTTTTCTTCTTCATTTACATATCGGGAAACTGTGACACGGTGTTCCCTTGTTGGGTAAGGGATCGTAGGAATATCTGTTTTCAATAGGAGTTCGAGAGTTAAGAATCTGTAAATCGGGTTTCGGGTATACGGGGTCTCGATGAATGTAAACTTTTGTCGTACCACTTTCTAATTAACGTGCAGATTCCGACGAGGAAGAATAACCAGAGAGTTTGACAGATGCGTTTCCCGTGAAAGTATACCGATCGTTTCGAAATGACTACTGACTGAAAATAAAAAGTATGATAATTAATTTCACCGGCTTGTTCATCGGAGTATGAATGAAACTGCCTCTTCTGTTTGATTTAATATTTCGTACGACGCGAATAGCGTTGAATAATTATTAATTAAGGAAATCTCGGAGTGAAAAAATCGCGGCATGTTTGCAATCGTTATCTCGTGTATACAGTCTATTTTAACGAGTATCCTCATCTCGAGACTCGGTACGGGGGCAACGGGAGTACTTTAATGCCTGGGTATTCCCCTTGTATTGTTCATGCAATTGTGCAAATAGAAATAAATGAACACGTTCTCGCTGGGTAATCGAGTCATCGGGAAAACCAGTTTGACAATTTTGACAACCAATGAAAATCAGCAAATGACGGATACGTGATGATTGTTATCCGGGTTCGTAATAAACAAGTATAATTATATAATCTACGAATGTAACGGAAATACTACGTAATGGAAATAAAATTTCCTGCGGTTCTCCTAATCACTCTGGTGATAACTAAACTGTGAATCCAGTTGTTAAGATCGTTAACAATGTAACAATCGTTTCGACGTATCAACGTTCCATGAATTTTACAGGAGCTGCGAAAATGGACTGGAAACAGTTTTGTATAATTCTTCTGTCATGCATAATCCTGAACGCAACCGGAGAATCGTAAGTATATTCAATTAATAACTTAATTAATTGTTTTTTTCAAACTAATTATCACCTAAATATTCTTAAAGGTATTATAGCATAGTAGCTCCGAAAATAGTGAGGCCAGACTCGGAGTACCATGTAACCGTGAGCACGAACGGTGTGTCAACACCCTCGAATATCTATATTGAACTGCGCGGTATGCTCGATAATGGGGAGGCATTAAATTTGTCCCAAGTAGCGTTGGTTCAACCGTACTCCACGACGATCTTAAAATTCGAGGTATACCCGGCTACGAAATTATCAAAAATCGAGATCGTGCACGATCTTATAATCTCTGTTTTATTCACTTCAGGTTGGAGACATTCTACCTGGGAAATATGAATTAATTGCACGTGGTTTGTCAGGGATACAATTCTCAGACTCGAGGCCGGTGTCCTATGTCCTCAAGAGTTATTCAGTTTTCATTCAAACTGACCGAGCGATTTATAAACCCGGGCACAAAGTGATGTTTAGAATAGTTTTACTCAACTCCAGGCTCAGACCTACTCTCGAGAGATTAGTAGACGTTTACGTCACGGTAAGCAGGTCAGTCTTAACTCTTTGGGGCGCAGAGCCATGTTGCACAGAAATTTGATTGCATCTTAAATGAAACAAAATTGATATTTATTAATAATGTAAGAATTAATAATTGAAAGTATTACGAATTGCTCTACTAAGAAGGAATATAAGCCTGTGCACATGTAGTTATCGCAGTATTTCGTGATGGGACACTTTTGATCCCGTTGTGACCCAAAGAGTTAACAAAGAAAACAAATGGAAAGAACACACTGTGGAATGCGTAACACTTTAACTTCAGGATGGGAAAGCGAACAGAATCAAACAATGGAACCGGCCGCCTGTAACTCATGGAATCTTTAACGGTGAGATAGAATTGTCCGAGTTTCCAGTTCTAGGTACTTGGCGGATCACGGCGAACGTCGGCGATCAGATATTCGAGAAGGAGTTCGAAGTGGCCGAGTACATTTTGCCTAACTTCGAAGTGACCATCGACGCTCCGAAGCATTTCACTTTTAAAGATACGAAAGTAACAGCGACCATCAACGCCAAGTAAGCGAAGCCGATCTTAATATAATACTACAAACAATTCTGTTGATGCTATTTAATACTTCCTACGTTCAAACGAGTCTGACTCGTGACGAGGATTTTAAATACAACCGTAAACATCCTAGTCAGGCCCGAAAGGATAGTTCCAAAAGAGCTGGACTGAAATTTATTTACCTCAAAGTGCGATTCGTTTAGGTACACTTATGGCAAGCCCGTGAAAGGGGAGGCGACGGTCACAGCTTACCCCGACATTTTCTCCGGTGTTATACAACCGATATACCAGCAGCCTGTGCGGAAGGTGATCCCCATCGATGGGAAGGCGATCGTCGATTTCGACATTTACGACGAATTAAGGTATACGAGGATATTGATTAATCACTACTGCTCTAATAAACTAACTAACTCACTACTAACACACACTCCTACTAACTCACTACTGAGCGTCTGATACTTCTCACGTTATACTTTATACTCCTGATATCTTTTGCTCAATGGCTTCACTCTAGATCAGCCTCGTTGCAATAGTAACAGAGGTTTCTATCAAATCTCTAAGTAAACTATGTAACGACCTTAGTGTCAGTGTATATTTACTCAATATTTTGGAATTCTCCCCTGTCTGCATTGATTTTCATGAAATCATCAAAATGTTCCTGATCATCTCGAAGTATCTGATCTCTCCTGAAGTAAACATATAATGTCACTAACAAATTAATAATTACACAATTGAGATGACAAGGGAAAGTATGGATTATAATTGCTTCGCAGGCTAACCGACGAGTACGAAAGGCCAGTTATGATCGACGTTACGGTAGAGGAATCGTTGACTGGCAGGAGACAGAATACTTCGATGCACGTTACGTTGCACAAGCATAAATACACGATGGAGTTGATAAAAACGTCGGAATACTATAAGCCAGGATTGAAGTACACAGCGTTTGTACGTAGCGTGTCTACGAGTGATTCTCGATTTTGATTTAAGTCGGAGAACGTCATATCACGTCGTATGATTTCAGATAAAAATAACGTACCACGATGGGACCCCGGTTCGAGATACTAAGAATCCTGTCGCGATAAAATATGGATACACTTATATCTACGACAATCAGTCGTCGTTTACAAATATTACCGGTATGTTAGATGAAAATGGGATGGTGAAGCTAGAGTTCTATCCACCGAAAACGAACGACAACGCGTCGTACCCACTGAACATTGAGGTACGGTATTAGGAGTAAAATATCAAACAGCTTATTTAACGAATACTCTTCTTTGAGATACAAAAATAAAGTTAATTTGTATGTGAAAAAAGAGTGCAAAGATTAACGATGATCGATCGATAGGCTCAATATTTAAATCTCTACGAGTGGTTCCCGTCCACGAACCAAGCGATTTCTCGAAACAACGAGTACATACAAGCCGTATTGAAGACCGAGAAGCCAACGGTAAATCGCGAAGTGGAAATCGAAGTGAACTCGACGATCCCATTGAAATACGTTAATTACCAGATATTTGGACGCGGTGATATACTGCACGCTGACTCTATATACGTACAGAACAAGCACACAGCCAGTTTCAGGTAAATATTTAAAACGGCTTACTCAGAAATCGGGAACAGCTCATCGATTAATCATTAAATGTACGTATGCTTAGATTTTTAGCGACGTACGTTATGGCACCCACTGCACATATAATCGTGTATTACGTAGGAGACGACGGTGAAGTGATCGCGGATTCTTTAGACGTAGAGCTCGAGGGAGTACTTCAGAACTTCGTAAGTTCTCAGAAATATATGATAAAAGAACAAGTGATTATTAATATCCCATTGTTTCATGCAAGGTTGATATTAAATTGACGCCTGAAGAAGTTGAGCCCGGAGAGAACGTGAACTTGCTGATTACCTCGAAGCCAAACTCGTACGTTGGACTGCTAGGAGTCGATCAAAGATCCCTGTTATTAAAATCTGGCAACGATATCTCATACGTACGTAGCTAATTGATTTCTGCTAAACGCAATCCTTGTTGGCCTCACGCTCTTCAGATTTTTCCTTAACCCACACATTCTTCCATACTATTATTATTATTATTTATTGAACATAGTCCTTGCCCTTCTTTCTCTTTCTTCTATGCATAACTTTACTAATTTTTTCTCTAACGTCCTGGCTTTCTCCTCATACTTTATTGCCCTCCCCAACGCTTTCCATTTCATCCCTGTAGTCCTGCTCTCCTCTTCCACAATATAATTCGGTGTTGTCCAGTCCAATCCCAGCAACCATTTAACGTATTTCCTTTGAATTCCGTCAAACCTTTCTTCTCTCACATTCTTCCATACTATATAATAATTTGTATGATGTATCTCGCTTCTAGGAACAAGTGTATAAAGAATTGAAATCGTACGACAACGCGCACGAGTCGCCATACGGGAACTCCATCTTCGATCGTTATTTATGGAGCCCTGGTTCAGCCACAGCGGACGATGTGTTCCAGGTAGACGAAGATCCATAGATTCGACGAACGTCTAACATAAAATACGTACTCAAAGTATCTCCTTTCGTAGGAAACCGGTGCTATAATCATGACGAACGGATATCTCCATGAGAACTTCCCGATTCGTAAGTAAACGATTCTGTCCCACGGCTTATCGTGTTTGATACTAATATCGATTTACACTGTCCCTTTACACGCGACGCTAAATATTTTCTAATACCATGTAACACGTCGACGAGATCTCCGATGATCCGTAGAAGAAAGAGGAATGTCGTTTGAATCTAATTTTTCATTTAATATTAGCTACCGTTTCTTTAGTTACTTAGTTCCAGTACTTAACAAGGCTTATGTCTGTATAGTATACTACAGATCGGGTGTAGATTACGCCTTGCCATCGGCTGCTGGAGGTTTCAGTCCAAGTTTCAGTGCGTTGCCAGCAGAGAAGACGAAAGTACGCAAGAATTTCCCTGAAACTTGGCTTTGGCATATGCTTGACGCTGGGTAATTTTCATTGAACATTTTTACCTGCTACAGTGTTTCGCACTATTTTATTGTTCTCTATTTACCATCGACGAGGAGGAGACACGGTCGTTAAAGCGAGACGTGACTAAAAGTCTAGTATTAACTGAGAGCACTCGACACGCATCATCGTCGGTATTCGATTTACTAATAACCATCGGAGAAAGGAGTGTATTAAATATTCGTGTTTTTCATGCGACTTAACGCTGTGGTGACGGTTTTATCATAACTCTCGCACCTTGCTCTTTAGAATTTAACCATTTAATCGGAGGGTACTCCTAACTGTTTAGTTTCAACCGCAAAACGATTAATGAGAAATTAGGTTCATCTTTGCTGAGAGATAGGTTTTTTATGCCCCCTGTATTTATTTTGTCTCTCGTTCCCGTTGGTTGAGCCGATGTAATACAATATAGAGAATTGGATTGCAGAAAAACCGGGGATACTGGAGGGTAGAATAACAGGCTCACCTCATGGGGCATCCACACTTCGACCAGACCTTGGTCCGCCCGTTACGCACAAAATAGCAACAAGACCACCATTGGCAGGTCCTTATGCCTTCTCTCGCATCCCACCCCCCGTTTGGAATAAGCCCCGTGTATTTCTAATGCATGACATCTTAAACACCTGGCTTTTTACAAACTTCTCTTCAGGGTATTTATCTCATATATCTATCAGTTTACGAACAAAGCTTTTTTTTACATACACTCTTACGCTTTTACGTATACATAGTTCTGTGAGCGAACGGCAAATCAGATGGAACGTCAGCTTCGTTTTTTGTACAAATATCATTTTCTATTTAACGTTAAATCGGAATGATTCTGGGTATACTTGTATGACAGAGTGTATGACACGGTTGCTAATTTCTATTTGTTACATCATATATCTTGTGTTCGTCCTTACATTTCAAAAAAAAAACAACAATTGCTTCTATCTTAATAAGCCGAATCACATAGAGATACATGTTCGCGGACAAATGTGTCGAAGCATCTTTTTGTAGCTTGCACTTAGTTAACTGTCGGTAAGAACTTGAGAATCCAATTTAGAATTACATGTTTCTCTTAGTCGATGTATCTCGAGTCGAGCCGAGAGATTACAATTATATATTCGAATCCTATATGTATAGGTACGAAGGGAAGAATGAACTGAAGAGGAATGTACCCGATTCGATCACGTCGTGGGTACTCACAGCATTTTCCGTAAACGATGTTCACGGGCTGGGTCTGATACAGGAGCCGCGCAAGGTAACTCGATGTGAAATAACATGAATTTCTGCTAACTACTAAAGGGAAAATTATTCTCTTCCAGTTGAAAGTGTTCCGACCGTTCTTCATCTCTATAGATCTACCTTACTCCGTGATACGAGGAGAGATCGTCGCGATACAAATCGTCGTGTTTAACTACATGAACAAGGACGTCGTGGCTGAGGTCTTGTTGTCGAACGAGGGTCAGTTCGACTTCGCGGAGATGTCCAACGAGGTTCACGACACGCCCAGTAAGTGTGACTCGAAACAAATTGATAACACGATGGACAGGATACAAGAGAGATGATAATTGTTTAGAACTGGAGTTGTATCGGAAGAAGAAGGTGGAGGTGAAAGCTAATTCCGGGAGCAGCGTGTCCTTCATGATTGTACCAAGGGAACTGGGATATATTACGATCAAAGCGACTGCGAGTAGCATCTTAGCTGGCGACAGCGTCGAGCGTAAGCTGCTAGTCAAGGTAAAGCATTTTACGTTTATATATTATTAGACTTATTTAAATGCATCCGTAACTTGTAGGCCGAGGGAGACACGCAGTATATAAACAGAGCTGCGTTCTTGGATCTTCGAACCTCAAGGAGCGCGTCGACCAACATCTCGATTGATATACCCAAGAACGCTGTGCCAGGTTCAGAGCATATCGAGATCTCCGCAGTAGGTAATGATCTCACTTATCATATAATACTTTCTCTATTCTATAGAATCTGTAGTATTTATTTTCATCTGTGTGTATCAATGTTTACCAGGCGATATCTTGGGTCCAAGTATTTTGAATATAGCGAATCTGATTAAGATGCCATCGGGTTGCGGGGAACAAAACATGTTAAACTTCGTCCCGAATATAATGATACTGAATTATCTTAAGGTAAGCTCCACAGCTGTGCAAATTAATTCACCGTGAAGTAATTGGTATTCATTTAAAAATGTATAGAACACGAATCAATTGACGCAAGGTATAGAAGGGAAGGCTCTTCGGTACATGGAAATAGGATACCAGAGAGAGTTGACCTATAGGCACGACGATGGATCGTTCAGCGCGTTTGGCATGTCGGATAGCAACGGAAGCACATGGTATGATTGTTAGCCCAGAATCTCTTCGCGAGAGGATACTAATATTCAACTGATTCCTAATCCCTTTTTTCGTTAGGTTGACTGCCTTCGTGGCGAAAGCCTTTCGACAAGCTGCAGAGTACATCCCGATCGAGAATAGGATAATAGACGAAGCTTTACAATGGTTGTCTAACAATCAGGCACCGAATGGAAGTTTCCCTGAAGTGGGAAGAGTCAGTCATCGGGATATGCAAGGAGGAGCAGCGAAAGGGCTGGCACTTTCAGCATTTACCCTCATAGCTTTTCTCGAGAATGCAGTGAGTAAAGAGAATCAGTTGAGAAGATTATTATACAATATATACTAATCTAAGAGATTACACAGTCTGTACGGCCTCTTTAGGTTTATCACAAAATCTTTACTAGATCACACTGTGATACACTGTATTTATAATTTAATACAGGTCACCATTAACATCTAATTAATTCGTTGGACTTTGCACTACAGGATTCTAGCGAAAAGTACAGGAATACGATAAACAAAGGTATCGATTACATCGTCCGTAACATGAACGACCTGGACGACGTCTACGCTCTGAGCATATGTACATACGTGTTGAACCTGGCGAGACACCCGTACGAGAGTACCGCGTTTAATCTGTTAGAGTCTAAAGCTACGACGAAGGAAGATACGAAATGGTGGAGCAAGCCTATACCACCGAACGATAAAAATCCATGGTATCACTCCGTGCCGCGGTCCGTCGACGTCGAGATGACCTCCTACGCTTTGTTAACTTATCTCAGGCGCAATCTAGTTGCTGACTCTTTACCGGTGATGAAGTGGCTAGTAAAACAACGGAATGCTGAAGGAGGATTTGCATCCACGCAGGTAAAGACTACTAATTTTTTCAAATCGAAAACTGTAATGAAAGTAGTAGCTGGAATTCTGTAGGTAATCATTTTTAGGACACGGTGATTGGGATACAAGCTCTGGCAAATTTGGGTGAGAAACTGGCAACTAGAAACAATGCAGTTTCTATAATGTTCATGTACGAAGGAGGAGGTCAGACTCAGATGAACATAAACTCTGACAATTCGATGATACTTCAGAAGCAAACGGTAAGTTACAAATAACCCTTTGCACTCCGAACGATTCTGGACGTTGGCTATCAGTTACCCAGCTATTTCAAGAGAAAACTTCAGGGAAACATGCATTGCTCAAAAAGTTGCGTTGAAGTAACTTAATTGCCCGTCAATAATAATAATAAACTTAAATGTCCCATGAGGACATCCGAGTGATATGCTAGAATCACGATGTCCTATAAGCGGAGTGCAAAAGTTTCTTAGTCGTACGAAATAACTACTGTCCCTCTTATTTTTGAAGCTACCAAGGAAAGCACGCCTGGTTAATATAACAGCTACCGGGAACGGTTTCGCTTTGGTGCAAGTCTCGTTCCGATACAATTTGAACGTGACCGGCGCGTGGCCGCTCTTCACGTTGGACCCGCAAGTAGATAAGAATTCAAACGCGAATCATCTACAGCTCTCCATTTGCTCTGGGTACGTTACAAGTTATACATAGTTGATTAATTATCAATTATATATCTAACACGAATTACGTTACCAGATTTGTACCAACTAAAGAAGCGAACCAGAGTAACATGGTAGTAATGGAAGTCAGCCTGCCTTCAGGCTTCACGGTAGACAGGGAATCGTTACCTAGTCTTGAAGTGTCGCAGAACGTGAAACGAGTTGAGACTAAAGACGGGGATACAGTGGTGATATTATACTTCGACGAGGTACGAGAAATAATATTGGGAATAAGAAATAACGTTTTTGAAGATTCGTTTGGATATTGAATTGAGGATGTGTTGCAGATGAACAGACAAGAATACTGCCCCACGGTTTCTGCGTATAGAACGCATAAAGTAGCGAAACAGAAACCAGTGCCAGTTACCATATACGATTA
>SHCU01001931.1:0-14808 GCA_004307685.1 Ceratina australensis | reverse complement strand
ATAGTGCCGTAGGAGGGTCGCTCGACGACTTAACACTTCAAATCACTCGGGCGCTGCAGCACCATTGCCCGAGTTCACACCTGAAATCGGTCGGGCGCCGCTCGAGTTGCCACTTCGAATTGGCCGGGCGCCGGCTCGGCGCCGCTGGACTCCAAAGGGTTAATTATTGTAAGACATTCGCCAGAAACAAAATAATACAATGTACAGCGTGGGGCGCATACGCCCCACGCGGCCTGAACGGAAAGCCTTCAAAAAACGGTCTGGCAGGGAACGTATTAAAGAAACGCAGGAATGCTCATGAGTTTCTATCAAACACGGATTCTGAACAGAGATGTAGCCGAGTTGTAAACGACAGGGCAAAATTGTGTCTCCGTGCAACAATGTGCGTGCAGGTAATAAATCGCTGCGCATTATCTTTATGGATCTGCGGAGTCGCATTTACACGAAATGGGAAAGTATCAAAGCTACAATGTTCGCGGTCGCGAGCATCGAGTTCCACGGGTTTCGAGAAAATCAGAATAATTGGGTTGGAAACGTTTGCTCCCCTACGGAATTCGCGTTAAGCGCTACACTTCGTCCAACGTTTACATTGCTCGTCAAACACAGAACGCAGTGCGTAAAAGTAACCTTTTTTTGCTCGAAATAGATGGTTTAGCATTCCACTGGTTGTGACAACGAAATGGCAGAGAAACGTAGCTGCAACGTACGTATGAATTAGAGAAACCAGCAACGCGAATCGTGTATCTCGTTACTCTCAATTTCCGAATGGTTCGAATCATACTAGAGAACTCAACAACGGATTCGAAACAACGTACTCGCGACGCAAGCTTCATTGGTCTTCCAATCGCCGGCATCGAACGATGTAACGTTTGTTCGCTCGCAATTCCCGCTTCCGAGAGACAAAAAATATCTTTCAAACGCAAGCTCGCGAATCGATTCTACCCTGAAATACCGATTTTCTTCGAATCCACTAAATCAGATCCGCGTGTTCATCGGTAAACACAATTATGCGACGCGGGGGTAAAATCGTTTTGTTATTTCTTGCCTTTAAAGGGGAGAGCTACAACGTTTACGTGCACGATGTCCGTAACGTCAGTGTACACTGTACACATCCTGCCAGCCGCAATTAGTAACCGGTGGCGTCAGAAAGATTCGATCGAATATCGATAATTTATCGACCCTTATACAATTCTAATAACGACGAACTTCAGTCGGTGCTACGTGCGTTAACCTAGCTAATACCGCGTCGTCGTAGGAAACTTGGCCGCAGAAGTTCGTTTCAACCTCGGAATAAGTGCTACGTTATCGAGTATGATTATTTTTTACTCTAGACTCTTTCAAAGTTGTTTCATTTCGCCCGGGAATATACTGTTTGTGAAATATCAACTTATTCAGAGTAGTTTATAAACTATGTCGTACGTTCGAGAAACAAAAAGGCTGACAATTGACGATCGAAATCCAAAATGCTGCTATGCGACCCGTGAGTACTACGTTTACGTTTTAAACTATGTATCCTTCTCGCTTGTTTTTCCGTCAACTGTTTTGTTACTTTATCGCTTCGCCGAAAACTGTGTGTTTCTTTATTAACTTCTATGCTTTATATTATACGTGTTCCTAGACAGCGCGTACACCTTTGGGCTGTTATTCTTCGCCAAGTCATACTTGTATTAATGTTTATGTTTCTATATTAGTCCTCCACGGGACATACACGTAAGCCGGAACTGACAAAGAATAATTGTCTGTAACTGTAGAAACTAACGTTTCGCAAAATCATATTATTTGGCTAAGTATTCTCAAGAAGATAAAATGTCATACAATTTTCCGAGATATCTGAATGCTAAACCGTGAACATTGTACTTCGCTCTTGTACAATACTTGTCAATAACCGTCCTAACGAGACTGCCGATTTCTGCTGAAAACGGAACGACTGTGCTCGAATCTTTTCTTCCGTGATATTTGAGGAGGAAAAACTACGAAAACGTTAGGTTACAATTTCGAGGAATCGTAAAAAGAATTCTCCCCGAGAATGGAAGGATTACTTTTCCTTTTTCACAGCCGAAGATTCTGCCTCGTTCCCTCGATACCCTTTGTTTTCTCGGCTCCGCTAACCTGGCAGATTACTTTCGATATCGATAGCCGTCTCGTGTCGTTCGAGGAAATGCTAACATCGACACAATTTCGTACTCTTACTCCTTTACTTTATGTGTACATAAACCAGAGGAGCATACGACCGTTGAGAATTTTCCACCGGCTCGCTTTCTTCATCATTTCTTGAATGAAAAAAAAAAATAATAATAATTTCCGTTACGCGTAGGAAGGTTGTTCATTCGCAAATGTAGTTCGCTCGTTTTCGTTTCTAATTGAAAATGTAGGCGGGGGAGGTTCAGTTTAGCCTTGGGAGAAGTACCAATGCCGTTCGAACGTTTTCCGATCCTTTCACACGGATTAAATTCGGATGCATTGAAACAAGCCATGCGGATATACTTGTACTCTCGAGGAGTACCGATGCTCGCGTGCTCGCTGAAAATACACTGGGCCGCGTCAAAAAGTTAATTAACTACCAGAATTTAACTTCCAGCGAACGTCCTTCCCGGCTGTATCTATGTGCCGGCGAAAAATGAACTTTTTAAATGAGTTCCGTGAATCGTTTCAAATATAACTTCGAATGGAAAATGTTAGACTAGCTTAGAAGCGATGACTGCGCTACATTCTATATAACGAGCAGCGGAGAATCGAAAAAATGAAACGTTTAAAAGAGAACTCTCGTATCTGCTGCATAATTTTCGCTAATGCGAGCTCGTTTCAAAGATGAACGGGCAAAGAGAATAAACGATGCTATGGAAGCAGCCCTGGGTGAGAGCAAGAATCTCCTTCAAGATCGAAGATGCTGTAACCGTCTGCGCCTTGGTTCGCGAAAGGTGAACAGTTGAGATGAATTTTTTAACAACCTTACTCAGCTCGATACATCTCGCGACGGTTTATGGTAGGAACCATTGACCCAGTCGCCATTTTATCCTGATTTTCATCGCGTTCTCGTGATATATCATTCCCGTGCAGTCTCACACGCGAGGGAAGTCGAAGGGGTATTATTGGAAACAATGAAATCGGGCTAGTCCGATTCGCAAGAATTCTAATAACGTCCGAAGGTCGATCGAAAGTGGAAAAGTAGTTCGCTTGTCGATCGATCGCCGGCGGTTTTCGCGATGAAAAGCGAACAAACATTCGAGCGATCACGGGCATTCGCTCAAACTGACTTTTATTAATAAGTGATTTCGAAAATCAGACCGCCGGTAACGATCGCGAGGATTCGATGAACTTTACCGAGCCGATTTGATCCGTGGACAAACTATCGGGAAGACATCGATTTTCCATTTTCTTGTTCGCGATCATCTCCTCCGGAGGCGACGCTTCTTCGGCTCGTCACTGGGAGGAGTGCCAGTACGCGTTCCGAGGAGAAAAAGACGGAAAGGAAGAGGGCAAAGACCGACTCCGGAAAGAGGTCACCCGGATTTTGCGCGGTCTTACACACCAAAAAGGAACTCGTATCTCAAGGTAGACAATCATTTTTCCTGGGAGGAGTTTTTGGCACCCCCTTATACCACCGGGTAATCGATCGACCACGCTTTTACCACCTAACCAGTAACGATAAGAAACGTAAATGCCAATGCGAGAGGCATTGGCTTCGAGAACGGTATCAGCACTGTCTACATCTTTCCTGTATCAGTCTTCATTACCAAGAAATTCCAATTCCTTAATCGCGTATCTACTACTCCATCGATTCCTCGCTCGGAAGAAGAAGCTATCCACCGTAATTGAATTCGCACTCCGTGAGTAAAATGTAGAAGAGCAATTAAAAGGACGGTAAAGTGGCCGGAGCTCTCTGAACGTGTCAATTTTCTTCAAAGAATTCGCGCTGGAAGCACGGAGCGGAGGACACGAGACAAAAACAGAAGAGGGAGAGAGAGAGGGGCGGCTCGTTCCTCATTATGAAAGAGAATCGCTTTGACTTCGATCACGTTAAACTCAACTAGCTATTTCTAGACCATGTATAGAGACTCGATAGAGTTGTAGTCCGGAGAGTAACTACGAAGAACCAAGTTCTCAGTCAGACAAGAAGATACGTGCACTCATCCCGGAGACGTTTCGCGATCGATCGACCTTCCTACGTTTCTTAACACCGAACCTAACGGTTGTACGTTCTCGGTTTTACCTTGTACACCTGAGAAGATAAAGGGCAAAGGGAATCGATAGTACGATACTCAAATGGAACGAACAATGGCTGATGATTTACAGTGAATCGTAAGCTGATGCAGATTTTTAATATCCTTTAAATTCATTACATGCAGTTTTTCACCGCACATGCAATTTTCTTACAAATCTTGAAAATCGTTTATCCTACTGAATGATTTGCACTCCTTCCACGGGTAAAAGGCAGACATGTATATTATGTATACTGTTGGTAAAATTCGTGACGCGTAATGACGTCATTCGTGAACGCGCGCGCGCGAACCTGAGCGAAGTAAGAGTGCCCCTGCCCCTGTTTCGCGATCCGCGAACGTCGTTCTCGCGATTCGTGCCACGGGGACACCGTTCGCGAAGTCATTTCGGCAATCTCGCAACATAAATTATAAAATCGAGCGACGCCAGCTCGTCTGTGTAATGGCCGGCATGTAGGACGCCGCGGAGGAATCCGTTCGAGAATCGAGACATCGAATACTACTTCCTGCATCTCACATTCTGGGACCATTAAACCAAAGATGTATTCGGAATTGTTAATCGACCGTAATGGCTATCTTCTTACGCGGATGATAAAGCGATCACCCAAATGTTCATTTTCCACCTCCTAAAAACGAGATTCTCGTTTGGCGAACGTTCGGCTCGTTGGCTGTTCGTCAACCCAGGCTTAACGCGAAATTAGGAAAAGTAAAACGATTCTCGCCGGGGAGAAGCAATGGTACGAAGAAACTGTGAAGACCGTGCTGAGATACGAAAAAGGGTAAGGCAAGTCGAGGGAAATGGATGAGGCTTTCAGGCGGGGGAGATACCGCAAAGAATTCACGGATGAAAGAGGACATAAACCCTCGGCTGGAGGATAAAAAAGGGCAACAATACAGTAAAAGGCAGGGCGATAAAACAGGTGTAACGGATCGGCGATTTGGAACGCACGGGATAGTATTCGGGCCACGAGGTAATGGGGTACGTATAGGTACGATTTTCGATTTCCCACGAGAGGTCAGGTAAATTCATAACCCAATCTATCTGCGAGCGGAACGCAGAGAAACAACGGGACGTTTGTGCCAATGAATTCGTTGACGCAACGCTATCTCTATCCAGAGCTTATTGTTTTTAATCGATACTGCTCCTGATATCGCTGATTACCATTCTCGATTAAACTCAGTCGTCGAAAAAGTCAACTCAGAGTTGACGTGTCTTCGATATAAATTCTAATTAAGTATTCTCGTATATAATCTACCGCGGATAATCTTCCTGGCAGCTTAAGTCGAAAGTCATTTTACTCGGGGGTGTATCGAATATGAGAACAAATTCCATCAATTAGACAGGCTTGATGCCCGGGTTAGTTAAGAAGAATATCGTACGGTCCCGTATCGGAAACACTCGGGTCACGCTCCAGGTTTCACGGAATTTGACGACCTGTGAAGTTGGCAGAAATCCAGGTACCTCGTCGCATCGGTGAAAGGAAAGCCCGCGACACGGGGGATAATAATCGTAAACGTTGTCGAAATCGCCGCCTTTTATCTTGAAGACGCGAGCACACCGTCATCGACGCTAGGCCGACAATAGTTTACGATGCTTAATGTTGATCGCAAAAATTGCTCAACGAGAGGACCTTTCGAATAATCGATCGCGAATCGACAGAGATATTTGCATATCCTAAAGGATTTCTCGCGGAAAGAGGAAGATCTATTTAAATGCAGATGATCACGTTGATCTCGTGCAGTCTACCGAGTACATATTGTTCTGCTGGTAGATCGATCGAACGTTTGACATTCGAGAACGATGGAACGTAATGATACTAAACAAGAACGTGCAGCTCGACGTATATAATACTCTGCACAAAAATGTGTGTCTACGAATCTTGTCTTCGAATTATGTCTGTTTTATTTGGAATATTTTGTGGGAGAGCTTTGAGATCAGAGACAGAGGTGGAATCCGTCGGATTGACGAGAATTTCGGGCTTCCTTGACCCCCAGTGACCTAAATATTTTCGCTTCTGACAGAGAAGTTGATGCAGAATGGATACGATCGTTCTCTTTTCTTCGGTTATCTTTCAAGCGACCTGGCGACGGAAAGACAAATCTTTCACGACGTTGCTTTAACTCGTCAACCGTCCCGCTCAGATCCTTTATCCTTTGACAAACGTCATCGATGAAACTATCTCCAAGCACTTGTACGACAAACGCGAATCGAGAAAGGCCGAAATCGTGGATTTATCCGTGAACTTCGCGCACTTCGCATTTCTATTGAAATGCAAACATCGCGAGGCAAAAGCGACACGATAGCTTCCCTGACCTATCTCACGAACATTTTCCAACCGCATTTCCAACGAAACCCGCGCGTTTCTCCTATTTCCGCAAGGGTAGATCGAAGAAACGTGAGCATGAAATTAATCTTAAAGGCAATACCGCATCTCCTCTGACCTTGTCTCGCGAACTTCCATACCGTTCCTTGACGATGCCTTCTTAGCAGGAATCGGTAGTCGGAGCGGTCCACTCGCGCGAATTTCTTTTTCTAACTAAACACGAACTGTCTGATTCCTCTGAATCTTACTTCTCTAACCACCGTGATAAATTCACTGTTTGATCTAGAGAACGCGAAATCATTTACCTTCCTCTGTAAATGCAATTCGCATTGATCAACAAATAAGCTAGGGAGGTAGGAAGAGGAACAGAATCCAAACGCACCACGCGACCACAATGATCGCTCAAAGATTATCGTTATCGCGTGCGATTGTAAAACCATAAAATCCAATTGTATGAGCGGTCCTACCGATGAGAGTATCCCAAGGAACGTGTCCGATCCTTTCGGTCGGTGTTATCTGCGGTGGCTAAGCAGGGTGGTTCCGTCCATCGCGTTTCTGGATCGTATCGCCTCGAGGATCGATCGCGGTCGGGTGCACACGCGCTGACCGGTTGCGGTACGCGTTTGGGAAATGCGTCCCGTACACGTTTTCGCCTTGTCCGGACAGAAACGGGATTCGCAACCGATCGAGAAAAATTAGGGGGTCGTGGGGTGATCCTATGTTTTTCTCTCGTCACGCTCTCTCCTCGTTTATCCTCTCGTTTCGGGTTCTCGAAAGCGAAATGTTGTCTGAGCCTACACGCACTACTGCTACTACTTGGTCATCCTTGCTAGCGTAGAGAGAGAGAGAGAGAGAGAGCGCGCGCGCGCGCGAGCCGATCAGCGTACGAAATGGCTCGGTACACAAGGATTTCGAGATCCAGCCGTGCGACAGGCTGACCGAGTGCCGACTGAGACTCACCCTCTGTGGCGGCGCTGACTACCCCCGTACAACCCTCCTACGTGTTCTCCCACTTTTACTACCATCCCTAGCCCCGTGCCGTTCCCGCAGCGCTCGCGCTCTTGCGTCACTTCGTTTCGCCTACCGATTCCGCGCGGATTCACCTTTACGCCGAAAACGGAAGATCATGACTCTTCTCTTATCAGCGATGTAACATCCTTGATCTTTTCGAAATTTCACTTCTTATCGGAAAAATGTCGATCTGAGATCGGCGAGGTCACTCGGTGAATCCGTGACCGTGTCCTTGCCTTCGCGTCGATTAAATTACACGCGTTCGTTCATTACGAAGTTGTTCTGTATTTTACTAAAACATCATTATGTGTCAAACAAGATTTTCGGTCTTCACGCCACGTTTCCTGCCACGTGGATCGACGTTGACCCACATTCGTCGCGAGGAGAACTTGCTTCCGTAAAACAAACAGCGATACGTGCTAGACGAAACCTTAAAAAAAGAACATGCACTACTTAACTACGATCAACTCTTTGGTTTCGGTGTTCACGGAAACTAACTGCAAGCTCAAGTATTCCCTCGCGAAGGACAGCGTTCAATGTTTAAGTCCGCGTCGGGCGAAATGTAAGCGGAAAGGAAAGATTTCTTGTTACCCCTTGAACTTCCCAACGTACTCTGTACTCTCTGCACTATGTTGATCGACTAATTACATACTTCAACGTATGACCGCGAAGTCGCTTGACTACGAGTTACTTCCGTGAAACCTTAATGACGTTTTCATCCACGCTTCGTTGCTACACTGTAAGAGTCCTTCGTCGAATAAATACACATTGTTTTTAGAGCGAGCCACAATGTTTTCAACGAACATGCTAAGTTACAGAAATGCATCCTCTGTTGTATAGAACTCTTAGAATTCCAGAAGAATTCAATCCCGATTTCTCTCATCTTATTCCAACGTCAGTTAATTTATAATCAACACATGGATCGATTACTCTCGTGAATATAATTGAAGCAGTCTTGTAAAGGGAAAGAGAACCTGAGAACTAAAAAGGATTGCAATAAGAACGCACAAAACTAAAGGAAAAGAAAACTCTAGAGGCGATTGAGTCAATCGGAATTGGTAAAGGGAGGGCGTCGCATCGTCGATCACCCCATTTTTATCGCATTCTGAGAGTCATACCTTACCGTTACCTCATTCATAAAAAATCAGAAATCCGATTCAAACAAATCAGAAATCATGTTGGTTTTCATTCGCCTGAATACAATACTTCAACCATTAGGGTTTCCGACTCCGTAATTTCTCTGTTGTCTCTCGAGTTAGTAATTTTATTTATTGATCAGCGATCCCGAGATGTCCAGAAATGAATGTATTTTTGTGTTGAGCGAGTGGATTAAATTCTCTCGGTGACACGGGGAAAAGAGGCGGCCACCTGGCGCGAAGCGAAGCGGAATATTTACGCGGCACACACGTGCTCCCTGATCCTCTGACACTAATTGCGAGCTGCGTCTGGCTGGCTCTCGAGGCCCCAAATTAATTAATGGCATACCAAATGACGAGTCTCGCTCGCTGAGACCTCGTTCCCGGGAAAAAGCAAAATAATACACCATACGATCGTGCCGCGAATATCAATGCTTCCTTCGTCGTTACCGTTAGAAACGGAGCCTTGTCCACTTTAATGATGTACCGTCCCTATCGTTTTTCACCCTCTCTTCACCTTTCCTTCTTCCTCCCGCGTTTCTTTTCGCTCCATATCGCGTGTGTACGTAGCAATCTCATCGCGGAAGATTATATACGTAATATGTATATTTAGCACTCGAAATTGTTGCAATTAACTCATCCCCAACTCAAATCTTATTTCGCGCATTTAATACGCCGGATAATTTCAAATGTTAATTTCAGTCTAAAAATATTTTAAGAGGAGGGATTTTAGAGAAGAACTTACAGTAAATAGATAATTTACGCGTAATCAAAACAATTTTATTGTAACAAAACTCATTAATTATTGACGAATAACCATTTTATTTACAAGTTACGAAACACACTAAATTCCCTAAACATGTTCATTCCTTGGATTTCTTTTCTTGAGCTCCTTCCGTCAGGGCGCTTGTTATGCCTATTTTTTTCAATTCAGATACTAACTCCCCGTTCCTGTGCATTTCTAGAAGTATGTCACATCCTCCTACGAACTCTCCATTTATAAACACTTGAGGTATTGTGGGCCAGTTAGAGAATTCTTTAATTCCTGTGTAAATGAAGAAACAAATAGTAAATTATAGATTTGACAATTGACGTTTTACAATACATACGCACCTTGTCTAAGTTCCTCGTCTTCGAGTACATCATGAGCATCGTACTTGACGTCGTGCATTCTCAATATCTGTGTGACAGCATTGCTGAAACCACACTTGGGGTTATCTGGAACACCTTTCATGAACACAACTACTTTGTTTTTCTGTAACATACAGTCGACATTCGTTTAAAATTGCACTATTAATGACGATCTTCCGTGTAACATTTTAGCCAATCGCTTCATCGATATATGATCATTGATACTACTTATGTCAAACGATCGCACGTAGTTGATAATTAATAGCGTAAGACGTACGATTAATGATGAAATCATACTACATTTCATTTAACAATAAATACATAGACGTGTCGTTATACGTAACCTTAACGAGATTAGCGATCCTGTCAGCAGTCGTCGATATACTTCTGATCGCGTTATAAAATTTTAAAGAAATCATGTTTACGTCCCTGTTGTTTAAATCTTGCCAATCGAAACTTGAATTTTTTGACGGAAAAACAACAAGACAGGTTACCCGGTCAACACATCAATCGCGACTGATTTGCGCCATGTTGATTCACTTTTTCTGCTTGCAGCGGCTCGTGTCACCATCTGTAGGCGTTGAACGAGGACACAAGGTAACATTTAATTTTTAGATTGTTTTTATAATGTTTATTTCTGAAACATCTTAATTATAAGTCTTGTCATTCTGTTTATAAATCAATGATAGTAATTCGTATATTGATATAAGATAAGTTTGAAGCGATAAACTGAATCGCTGTACAATCGACAATATAACCTTCTAGTTGCCGTCAGATGTCACGGGCGGTTTCAGAATTTGTTGTCCACCATTTCTAATGCCATACGAATAATAAATCAAATCTACGTAAAAAGTTTGCATGCGTACAAGTATTTACGTAACTGTTACATGCGTGTTGTTGTATAATCTCTCGCTATACCAAATTACGTAGTGCCTTACGTGTTACACGTGCCAAAATTATTTCTTTCGCATTAGTGGGACAATTAAACAGTAGAAATATCAATATTAGAAAAGTATCTGTGTTTATTTCGCACTTCTGTGCTCATGGCATATGACAATATTTTGAACCGCCTATGGCATTCCTTCGGCTTAATAAAAGATACTGGCGTGTAACCCCGTTTCACCGCAGCCACTTCAAATTCGATCTACGTTCATGGCCTACTTCCGAGGGTCTACGCAAAGAATCCTGGCTACGATATTTCTCAAGCTATCGTTAAATATCTTGTTCAGAATTCAACTAAATCTGAGACTGTCAATTATTCGCGATTAATTTATTCAAAACGATACTGGCAAAACCTGACTTCGTATCTACGTATTTAAAATTTTCTTCGACACTATGAATTCCTGAAACTACGAATAATACGCGAGGTACATAGAAACGTGTGAACGGTTTTATTGTAAAAGTCTTTTATCGATGCCCGAGCTCTTTCACGTGACACGATTACGTATACGTCTATAAATACCGGAAATTAATCTTATCTCGTCAATATATTATCAAGTCGGCTGGCAATGAAAGCACAATGAATAAATTTTCAAAAGGTCCGTCGTATCAGCAAGAAGTTTGCTTCGCACAAGTTTCCTAATATCGTTTCCTTTTCTATAGAATAAAAATGTTGTCATCGATTGCGACATTATTGTACTTAGCATCAGCCTGCAACGTGATTTCGACGTCACTCTCTGACGTTTCTTCATAGCCGACTCATTGACGAAGCATATCGATTTTTCAAAAAGTGTATAGTTGTCAATGGATCGCGTGTTTTTCTGTTTTCGCTAAACGTGTTAATAGATTAGATTAGGATAAAAATATATTTTAACTACGTGTCATATTCGCGTCACCTACATACTTATTAAATCGCGTTGCAAAGCTATTTTTATAAACATAAATGTAAATAATTACGATGCTAGAGTTCTAATAATAGGTTTTCAATTTATCCGAATAGGCGTTCCGAATTTTAAAGCAAGGGCGAGATATTATCGTTATACGTTACATTTGTTATGCAAATACGTAGTGCTATATGTATGTGCCCGCGTCACTGCTTATTATGCCGCGTCCGTATCATTGTTGTTGTTTACGCATTACTATTAGCGTCGGTCTATTGTTTATTTGTTATTACCGTGCAAGTATCGTTTAAAATGAACGGCGAACATCTGCTACATTTTTCCGTTTCGAACATCGCTGCTCACATATCCCACGCAACAACATAATGGTCTTTCTCTAGTGACGTAACTGTGAAAAATCGTTACGGGGAAAACTTGTTAACTCGACAATACGTCCGTAGCACGTGGTTGTCCTTTGAAGCAGTGACGTCAAATCGAAATCATGGTCACCGTGACCAATCGCCATGGAAACTATGCTACGAGCCTGTGTACGCCAATGCGGGGACGCCTACGAGGATTTTAAGTTTGTACCCGATAGTTCGGAGCGGTGCGTCCCAGCTTCACGGATCAAGTCCTTGTGATAGGTCGGGGATGAAAGCGCGAAAATAGCAACAGGTAAAAATGTAAAAAAAATATTCGCTTTCGAACGAATCGTACGAAGTCGCTTTCACTACCGACCGTGATACTTCGACCTGGTTCTTCGAAATCTATAAGCGTCAGAATAAACAATAATTAATCTCATAATCCAAGGAGAGTTGAAAATTTAAACGGGTATCGTTGGGCGTGTATATTCGAGAATCAGGTAGGATTCTTGCGTCTACTTAATGTAACAAACCTGCGGCCTTCCAGCGACTGTGTAATAGACACTTGTTTTTGCCATTGCGCAAGATGCAACGAGCCTGCCGACGGAGTTCAAATCATTTCCTTCGCTTTCTATAGCTCCTTTATTCACTTCTAAAATTAAGTAAGAATTCGATACGCCAATAAACGCATTTAACAAATTATACGTTATATATATTGTAGAAATGCATCGAGTAAGCGAGCACTCTTACTGATCTACGCAACGGATAATTGCACGCAATCCTGTAACACGGCCTTGCGTTCGATTTACTTTTCTCTACGCTAGAGAAGAATAGCTCGGCTTCATTTCGGCTAGCGTGGTCTCGTGGGACTCGCGAAGGTCAGTCTCAAAGAGGGAATAAGGGACAAACTGGAAAGGAACGTTAGCTGGATTGTATTGTGTTCGGAGCCGGAGCGATTGTTGGACTATTCCTATTCCAACGGGGCTCGCTTTAACGCGAGTACACCGTGACGACGGGTTTCACTTTGCCGCAATGTTGGCAGCTACTGCCAGTTAATGCATTTTCACTGGCGGGACAGCGATGCTAAATGATACGGTTTCCTGTTCACGGGAAATTCGAAACTAACCCCTGGCACCAGGCTATACCAAAACTCTAACGCGCCACGTTATCGGATAGCTGAAAATGTAACCTACGCGCAAAAATTTTCCTCTTTGCGCTGGCTGCTCGTAACCGGAACTTTTCGTAGATTTTGTTACACGTGCGCGTATAATAATGCAAAAAAAGTCTCGTGTAAAACGTCAACTACTTTATTGAAGTGTAAACATTTTATTATGCGACCGACAGGGGATGTAATCTAATTTGTGGTATCTTGAAAGTATACTTCGAACGCAAAGTGCTACGTATCTAATTTAATCTGACGTTACGAAATTTCAATACAAACGTTGCACGCGGTAAACTTGTGCGAAGCGTATTACACGTGTATTCTCGCTTTCGGTATATACATAAAGAAATAAGGTAATCCCTGTTGACGATAGGAAAATGATTTGGGTAAGTGAGTCTCGGCTTTGGCGTTCGTCAGCTTGTCTCGATTATCCTCGCGCTGAGGCTCAGGTGGGGGAGGTTGTCGGCACTAGCGAGCATCTGCGACGGCGAGCGGTGTGGCGCGCGCGTGCAAGAAGGAGGAACGAGAACAACGCGGAGAAAACGATTCGACGGACGAGGAACGCGAGCACATCGTGGCACGCGCGACGAAGAGGGAGAAACCTTACGCCGATTCCTCTCGAGGTCGAACACGCGAACGAGACAGAAAAAGATAGAGACCGGTCCGTTCCGGCGCACATATATACGTAATACATACACGCGACGAGAACGCCGTACCGCAGCGTGCATATCAGTTAGAAATGAGAAAAAATGATCGCGCGCGTTTACACGTATTTATTTACTCGCATTTGCCCGTATCCGCGGTAATAATAAGATATTTAAATGGACCAACGTCCAGTACGTTCTGTTCGCGCGATTCGAAACGAGTTGCATGGAAAAATGCTTATGGTTTCATCTCCTCTGCGAGTTAGAAATGTCAACTAACGTTCGTTTCCTCTGAATGGAGCGAGCATCATGGCTCTGTGATAAAATGATCGAATATCGATGGGAGCGGAGCGATTGAACAAGAATGGTAGGAGGCGTAGGAGACAATGGAAAAACCGAGAGGTCGAGCTTCGGCTCCTTTCGTCCGAAAGAGAAAGAAACGTAATCGAATAACGCGCGGTAAAGAATGGACGAGTCGGCGCGCGGAAGAGAGACGAAGAGGCGGCACGGGCTTTAGCGGGAATGGCGAGGAGGAAGAGAGAGTAGAATGGAGAGAGTGCCACGCGACGCGCTAAGCGGCGAAACAGAGAGAAGCGTACGGGAACGGCGTGGTTAGGGGGAGTAAATCGAGTGGCTTGGTGAGCGGTGCTGTATCCTGACGGCGAGAGGAACCCGGGGAAAGGGGGGCGAGGACAAATGACGAGGCGCGCGAGCCATCAGGGCCGTATGCTCGAGAGCACGCGACATGCGTTCCGGGAGCCGTACGACCTTAACCCCTCGCTGATGTGGTTAATAATCGGGATAAGTAAGAAAACATACTCTGTCTCCTTTTCAATTATACAACACGTTCGAGTTTGACGCTCTCCCTAAGCACTGTCAAATCTGTTTCCTGTGGTAGTTACAACTTAGGACGCGAGAACGATTTAGGACATGCATAATAAGTAAATAGGATTTAATGCAACTGCTGACACACCCGAACTGTTGCATATTTGAAAGTAAGAAAT
>SHCU01001929.1:0-14835 GCA_004307685.1 Ceratina australensis | reverse complement strand
TGAAATCTAAAAGAGGCAATCTTTTAAACCACACGATTTTACATCCATCGTCTGATCGGATTCTACGATTTAAATAATAGATTTTACGATACTCGACTTATCGATGGCTCACGTCTTTATAATAATGATATTTAGATTTTCTTGTCTAATAAACGAGTACCGGAAGTGTCAAGGATCCTCAGTAGGAATTTTGTTCGTGGCGAATAGGGATTTGGCATGGGATTTAGGGAATATAGTTTCCCGCGTAGATGTCGCTCGTCGGGATTAAAACGTTTCTTCTGATTGGCGTATTCCGAATACAGAAGGAACATGATACTCTCATTGGCCTGTTCGAGGAACGCTGTTAACGTATTGCCAGCTGTTGAAGTTACGTTTGTTTGAAATCAAACGGCAACTGAAGTTTGTTCGGTTGCTTGGAGCTTCGAAATTTTGTCTGCCATGCATGGACGGTGAATAGCGTTGTATCCGCGAAAAGAAGAGGGCATGCACAGTTTTTAAAAGTATTTATTATCGGGTACAAGAGGAAGAACCATTTTATATATATATCGAAGACTTTGGCGAAAATCAAAAAGCGAACAATGGCCACGATTCGTGTACACGAGGATCAAGAGAATCGAATCGGCGACGTCCGCCGTGGCAAAGAAAATATTACCATGCCCCTTCAGAATCAATTATTGCAACCGCAGAAACGTGCTGTTCTAGGAGTTATTCACAATAATTGTAACCGAGTCACAAAACAAGTACGTATTATTTTTCGCATCCCGCGCTTTTTGCCGATTCTATAGACTCATTTTTTTCTACATTTTTGTCGAATAATTACCCTTCTATTCACTTCGATTAGAACAAAATTTGCCTCTTTTGTAGGAGATCTACAAAGATGAGAAGTATCAAAAAGCAAAAGCAGTTCTACCCCCTCAATTCGAATCATTTAAAATTTATGAGGAGAAGAAGGAAGAAGCTGTGTTTAAAATCTACGAAGACAAGCTCGAGGAAGAAACTTCAGTTGCTCTTAGAGACACGCGTGATAAGAAAGAGATCAAAGGGAAACATGACATGAAACCAGAAATCAAAGAAAAGCCCAGGTTAGAAACGAATCCCATCAACAGCCTGAACATACAGCCGTTTTGTAACGCCCTTCAAGATGTGAATCAGAAAAAAGAGAATGACATAAACTTTATGTCAGGAAGTCCGATGTCTTTAGAGAAATCGACACCTTATTCGTTCTCTTCAAATAAAGATTACCAAAAATGGAAAGAGTTGAAAGAACTTAGAACAAATTTCTTTGACGTTGAAGAATACAGAGCTGATATATATAATTATTTACGTGCTAGAGAGGTTCGTGTACAATGAAAATTTTATTTTTTTTTCATTGCTAATGTTAACTAAACATGTTGTCTCAGATGCAGCATAGACCAAAACCCGGATACATGAAGAAGCAGCCAGACATTACGTATTCAATGAGGTCGATACTGGTAGATTGGCTGGTCGAAGTTGCCGAAGAATATAGGTTGCAAACAGAAACACTCTACTTGGCTATCTCATATATAGACCGCTTTTTATCGTACATGAGCGTCGTAAGAGCGAAGTTACAACTTGTTGGCACCGCGGCGATGTTTATTGCAGCGTAAGTATCCCGCTCACATGGGGTTTGCGTAAGTTATACCCATACAGATGGGTTAAAACTCTTCTTAATGTTACAGGAAATACGAAGAAATTTACCCACCTGATGTAGGTGAATTTGTATATATCACGGACGATACATACACAAAAAAGCAGGTACTACGCATGGAGCATTTAATATTGAGGGTTCTATCCTTTGATCTAGCTGTACCAACACCACTTACTTTCTTAATGGAATTCTGTATTAGCAATAATCTATCTGACAAAATTAAATTTTTAGCAATGGTAAGTCTCATGTGATACTTTGATCATATGTGATTATTTAATTAATTGCTTGAAATTATACTTTCTAGTATTTGTGCGAATTGTCGATGCTCGAAGGAGATCCATATCTGCAGTTTGTACCTAGTCATTTAGCTGCATCTGCGATAGCACTGTCAAGATACACGTTATCAGAAGAGATGTGGCCTCACGAGCTAGAGTTGTCAACTGGTTACAGCTTGACGAACCTGAAGGAATGCATTCTTTGTTTGCATAAGACCTTCTGCAACGCGTTAAATATACAGCAGCAAGCCATCCAAGAGAAATATAAGAGCAGCAAGTAAGTTCCCTCACATGATGTTGAAACTAATCCAATTTCTTTTCGTTTCTGTAAAACGTGATTGTTGTTTAGATATGGACACGTAGCGTTATTGTTACCACGACCTATTGATAATATAACACTGACTTCCGAGGACGAAGATGAGAATGCCTAGTACTTAACTAAGCATCGAACGAAAATAGATCTGTGAATATCTACAGAAATTCGGATCTCCGAGTTATCTAACGAACCTCCCGTTTATAAATCCCGTGTTTCGATGACAAGGAGGGGATTAGGGCAAGACTGACCTGTTGTTTTACGAATGAAATGTACGAATTACTTACAGCATGATCGGTCATTATGTTTTGCGCAGGCAAACATATAGAATTTTCGTCTTATATACTTCCGCCTATACTTATTATATAGGTTGTAAATGGAAATTTTAATAACTGAACTTAGAGCTCCGTCATTATATTAACGAGCGGAACTCCGAATTACGTTATTTAAGAATTGTATTTTTATACACGTTTTTTAGATGATTGTTAACAGAACGCTTGCTCCGCATACATCGATATCGAAATTTTGTTGCCAGTGATCTGTCGCAAAAGTAATAGTAAGTGTAGTAATAACGATATTTATTAATGGTATTGTATGAAATAATACACATTTATTGTCATCGAATGCATTTACATGTGTTTGGATGCTATTGTTCTATTTAAAATCATTCGAACTGGCTTTTTTTTTTAAAAGAAATTTGTTGTTGCTTCGTACCGAAACATGTGCAGATTTTTCGATTTTATGTGAAATATTTTTTATAAAGTAAGACAAGGTAGCAAACTGTTCAAGTGTTCAAAACACTGCATGCCTATAATAGTAAAGAAAATGTATAGGACAATTTGATTCTCCATTCGATTTTATTGTAATATTAAACTTCTCATTCGTAGAATTGTAATAACAATGTTTTTTGAAAACATAGGAAAATAAAACGTACGACAGATAAGTAAAATAATGTCTTCCTGCGTTATGATAAAGCCTTGGAACACTAGTTTTTACAATAGTTTTTAAAGAGAAATTATGGAAAGTATACTTGATGAATTAAAACTTGACATGAATGATTGCACTTTAAATGAGTTCACAAACTGATAAGCATTACTGCAAAATGTTGATGACACTTTGTAAAATATATTTTTCTGTTTACGAATAATTAAAAAAAGTTTAGAATGGTTGCATTTTTAATAAATTCGTAAATTGATAAGTACTATCACGACATACTGATAGCACTAAGTTTAAAAAAATATATTTTCTTAGCTACGAGTTACAAGAAAAGAAGAAACAATTCCAGTCCATAAACGAAGCCAATAAGTAGCTTGAAAATGAAAATAAATGTTTAAACATTAGAATTTGCACATGAATCAAATAAGGCGTACTTGCCTGCTTGTATGTATATACATACACCATCGTATCATATACGTATACGCTATTAATCACATCGTGTATTGTTCGTCCACGTTGCACGCGCGCCTTGTATTCCAATTATAAGTGTTGTAACGCATTATGAACGACACAAGATGAAACGATTCAAGAATTATCATTTAAAATAACAAATCTATAACTATCATTCTGTTAAAAGACGAAACTGAATTACGATTTAGCAAAACACGAACATGTATTATTTAAATGATTGAAAATGCATTGAATAAAGAAAAGTATATGTAACATCTTTTAATGAATCACAAGAATAAGTAATTGGTTATTTTATGTGATTATTCTTATCGAAACGTTGTAAGACTGAATGAAAAAACAAAGGAACTTGTTGAAAAATCCGCATTTGTTTCTTTTAACGGACAGAAACTTCGTGTAAACTCTAGAATTCTAATCAGTAAATATTTGTAAAAAGATATATAGTCAATATTCCAAAATTATATCTGTCAGAATCTGTTTCAATTAAAAGATTATACTAAGCCAATTCTAATTAGGTAATAAGGCTACGATAAATCTTGAATTGTTTGAACAAAATTCTATTTCATTTGAAACAACAAGAAACGATTTTCTGTACATGTAATAACTTGAATGAATATCCATCTGCTTCACTATATAGGATATTTCATTTATCTATTTAAGGCACGAATTATTTAACAATCGGAAAAAATGTCCCAAATTATATTACTAGGTACTTATTGTTAATAACTGGCGAAGTAGGAAATATTAGCACTGTATAAGAGTTTGATAGAACATTGAATGTTAAAACATCATTTCGCGATATATTAAGGTTCCTTATTACTAAATGTTTCGTATTGTTCGAGTATATCTATAATTAGATTGTAGATTTTTATACCAAATAAAATATTTGTTATGTCACTTTAAGAAAGTAACTTTCGCTCTTTATAAATAACATGTAAAATAATTTTTATATTCTGTACAGTTTTCTACATTACATACATTCTCTATATCGCGCCAAGAAATATTACTTAAATCTTCTTCGTCTCTTCCATTTCTATCGCTTTCTTCCACTGTCGAACGTACTGGCGCGATGACCAATTTTGCATCGTCGTCTTCAATTCGCTTGCGAAGCTCCTGTTCCAAGATTCCTGCCATTGGATTAAACCAGCATTTTCCATTGGAATCGGTATCACAGATCGATTAGCATTATCAGACTCCTCAGTTTCTTTTCGAGTATCTTCGTCCGTAATGTGAGGCATCAATTCTAGCCAAGCTTTCCGCATCACGCAAATTTTTACATCTTTCCAAGCGATGGCAACAGCGAAAACTGCTTTTTTCAAATTGTATCTCTCGAAGTCCTTTATGCCAGATTCAGCGTTTATTAAACTGTGAATAAACGAATTTGTATAGTTTGCTTTAAACGATTGTATAACTCCTTCATCTAAAGGCGTAATGACTTCTTCAGACAGAAGATATACGACGGTGTTTCTGTGATTTAGTTCAGAAACGAAAGGATAATTTTTGAAGCTATCTATAACTAGAAGTGCCTTATTATCTGTCGAAAGCCCGAGTTACTGAACATTTTTTGTTTTTATACTTGGCACGAAATATTTGAAATACCATGTTTTAAATAATTCTTTAGTCAACGAGGTATTTGGTTCACTTTTATAGTGTACCGGCATATGGAAGAGATTTTCAAATGCGCTAGGCTTCTGTAATGTCTCAATCACAAGTCAGTCACAGTGTCAGTCTGTGTGTACCCATCGAATTTCCACAAATTAAAACGGTCAACCGGTTTTTTGCTGTTACTCCTGCACATTTTTCTGGTGTCGTTTTCAATAAGCAGCGCTAATAGAAACTCGTTGCGTGAACATTATACACTTCGCTCGGAGATATTTCACTAATCTTTATTCTGTAATAATAATAATTCAGTTTCTCATTTGGGTGTTCCACGACGAACGTTCGTACTCGATGACGATCTTTAAAGTTGCGAAGCCAATTGTGAGAAAATTGACAGACATCTTTCGGTATACCAAGCTCATCCATAAGCTTCTTGCTTCTTACAGTAATCATCTGATTCGAAATGCGTTTACCTTCGGTACTAGTTTTCCTGAACCATTCATATAATGTGGTATCTAATCGTCCCAGTAATTTCCAATTTTCTAGTAAAAACAGCTTCAGACAAAAATGCTTGGAAGTCTTCCTTATGCTTCATAATTTCATAAAGAGTACTAGGTCCGATATTAAACTGTTTCAGCACTTCTTGCCTCGGTACACCGTCCTCTAATAACTTTTTGCATAGTGTTAACGCTACATGTTTTCGTTTTACTTTCGGGGCTACTGTTATAAATATACAACGAGTACGCTCCCTCATACGTGAACTAACACTAACGGTTGAATCATCAACCTATGGAAGAACACGCCTGATTGTCCTGATCGCAGTAAGATATCACGTAAGAGAGAGAGAGTGAAACAATGAAAGACCTCGAGTACCTTCTAGTTTATAATCAGTATGTTGCAAAATGACCAAAGGGCTATGCATGCGTTGAAATGCAAGTATTCAACGTCACGTATTCCACCCCAGAGATATCAGATTAGAATCTCTGTATCTATAATTTAATCCTACAAATGGTCACCCCTTTTATTAAAATTACTGAGAGATTACTTAAAGAACATTTTGATTCCTAAAAATTTTGAAAATATTTGTGAATTGATGTTATTAAATAATATTTTGAGTATGTGATTAAATACTTCTTTGCTTACTGGGACTGCAACTATACAAATTGAAATAAGAAAGTAGCGAAATGAAAAGTGGACAGGTCAATAGATTTATTATCTAGTTTTGATTCCAAGCCAGTTAAGGATATTAGTTTCACATTTTTTTAAGTGACAAGCTTTGATTTGTGCTTTCTTTAATCCTTTCGCGCAATTGTCCGCTGAACAATGACGCCAACGAACTCGTCGACCACTTCCGCACGTTACGCTACATGTACTCCAGTTACCCCAATCGTCCCATACTTCATTTTCTATAACATTTATTGTAAATATTCATTCTATTCACTAAAACATTATATAGTTGATTCAAGAGAACGGCATTGTTAAATTGATTCATTGTTCCAAAGAAAATGCTAATTCATTTACTTGCCCTTTTCGGTAGTCATCTTTGGCCTAAATAAGGAGTCACTCTCTTTTTTCTCATCCAAAGTAGTGGTTCTCTGAAATCGTCCACTTTTCATAGAATTCTCATAAACCGTCTTGTCCACATAATTAAGTAATTTTCGTTGATGATTGTTTGTACTTAGCACGTAAAGCGGACGTCCATCAAATTTTTCATCGTGTCGTGCTACTAATTGATCAAACTTGATACAATGCGTTAAATTAACATTAATCGCAATTATAAGGATGGGACTAATGAATGAATTTTAAAATAACTGACCTTTACGTATCTACACCTTTTGTTATTAAACGTGCAAGAATAATTTTTGGGACTTGTTCCATTTATAGAATACTTGTTAGAATTAAATTCGATCGAAGATGAATTTCCTTTATAATTATCATGCATGCTGCTTTTAAAAATTTAGTGTTAAGCTTGGCAAATAATACGCTCTTATCCTAAATTAAAAAATTACTTTTTGAATGGTACTTCGGACTTATTTAAAAATGTGTAGCCAAAACAGTGCGCTAATACCATTGTAAGTAATAACTGCATATCATATTAATCCCTTTTTTCTAACAAGTGAACTTTATGTACATCAATTGGGTTAGTTTAAAAATAATTTAATAACCTTATGAAATAAACAATAAATTTATTTGACAGATTTAATGATATCTTATGGTACACATACAAACATCATTATTCGTAACTATATTCAATTAAATTCGCTTTCGGAACGTTACCCTGTCCCTCGGCTTATAGAATCTGATATAATTATACATACGTACATACAAGATATAGAAAACTAAATTATAACTTAATTGATACACCAAAAATATCTTCTTATAATTCGATCACCTATTTATGTTAAAACATATTTTATATATGCCTTAACATTAGAATATAGGACTCGCAATTTAATATAAAAATATGTATTCGACATTTCTAGAATTATAGGATATTTATTAGAAAACTGAGGTCTATTTGAACCTATTATTCTATTCATAGTCGGAAAAATGCTTTATGCGCGCGACCATTTGGAATTTGCCCCTGAAGCCTTAATCTTCTAACTGCTTCCCGTAAATGTTTTGGTTGTAATGGCCCTGTTTCTTGATGGGCCTCCATAACGTCGAGAGCTAAGTTCAACACACAATTAAATCTATGTAAACGAAGATCTATACGCATTTAAATAAAGATTTAAGATATACCTTCCTCAACTATTTCTCCAACGAACACTTTGGCGATACCAGACATGGCAATAACCACATTTTGTGACACAGAGCAACCAGTTATTGTTTGCATGATCTGTAAACGTACGAATTATAAATATAAATTTTTCAATGCTTCAAGGAGGAAAATATAGTTACCCTTTTTATTGCTGCTTTTGGAAATGCAGCTCTTCTGTACATTTCATATCTGTCCAATTGGTCTTCTGTAAAATTGGAGACTAGCACTCTGTTTTCCGGAACAAAGATCAGTGCATCAATTAATCCATTTCGATGTGTACACAATTATTAGAATGCGGATTTTTATACGGAGTAAGATGCATTAATTTGAAAAGTAGAATTTGCATTAAGAATTCCTTGATCCTTCAAAAGTCTTGAACATTGAATGAATATTTTATTTCCTCTCCATATCATTTTTCTATAAATTCGTAAAATCTGCAGTCATAGATATTGTACTTTCTATGTTTTGGAAATTATGCGGACTAGTTTTTCTATAAATCCACAATCTAACAATTGAAATAATTCTATATAGACACATACTGCATTTTTTCTCTTTCTTCTTCTTCCAATTCTTTTTTACTTTTGTCTTTACTTTCTCTCCTCTCCTTAACGTTTGTTGGAATTGCATGAGGTAACACTATATCATTCTCAAATATATCTTCTGTGGTTTGTTCTTCTTCTCTGTTATCATTTTCATTTTTAACTACTTCCAATTGATCTTCTACTACTGTACATAAGGAATTAGACCCAATCTCTTCCGGATCAGATTGAGACTGTGAACTCATTGCATCTGATTCTACCTAGAATTTAACACTTAATGATTGAATTGAAGTATTTTATATTACATTTAAACATGAAGTATATGCTTCTTACAGTTCTAATAAACAATCTTTTTCATTCTACAATAACAAGATACTATAAGTATGTATCAATTTCATACTTTTTAAGTAACAGTTAATAAACACTGATCATCATTTTCAATTATTAATAAGTTACTAACATTGACCAAATTACTGTATGTTCTATTCTACATATTGCTTACAATTCAAATATACCTTAACTTGCACATTATCTGTATCCATCGCCTCTACATCTTTAATCCCAGAATTTTGAGGACTATCTTTGTCTTCCTTCTCCTCAACTTCAATATGATCACTTTCATTCCCAGAATCTTCTTTTCCAAAAATATCATCCATGATTTGATAAAAATTGATCAAATTAGAAATAATATGAACAGAGTTGATTGCGTTTATGAGTAACGAAATACTGCTCTGTAAATCTGTAGTCAATAAAACCTGCAAGAACGTCAACTAAGGTTAGAAATATTAGAATGCGTGTCGTAAGGAAATAAAGAAGAAATTATTACGCATACTCACATTGCAAGGAATAATTTAATCAATATTGCATAAGAAGTGAATAGATAAACCTATAGTTAATGTGATATACTTTATTTTTTTAATATCACTTTAAAAAACAGCCAGTTACCTGGTATTATCTACGGTTTGATTCAAACGTTCCCGCTATACATGGCTTGAGCGGTAATCGTGGGATTTTCGGCACATGCGCCAAACGTAACGAATGCGACGGACGGGTGCGACGGCTATAGTATGATGGTGATGCAGTTGATGCTGAAGGAAAGAAAAGCCAGCGTTGTTCGTGCAGTAACGATGAGCGTGTCGACTGCATTTAAGTAAAATTGAATTTCTACTCATAAATTATAAAACGTGCTGGTACAGTACATATAAAAAACTTTACTGATAGTTGCCTTGAGAAATGGCAGCAATAAAATTGAATCCATCAAATTCACCTTCCGTTGAATTGAGTTCCTATCGAGATCAACATTTTAAGGTTAGTTCGTGTTTACCTCTTCCTTTCTAGAAAACACCTTGGTGCAGTCAACAGACACAAAACATGATTGTTGTATTATACGAATGAAAAAATTTCAATATTAGTTTCTTTAATTATACCAGATTAATAATAACGATTGTTATATTAATGCTGATTTCGCTTACTAGGGTTCACGAGCTGAGCAGGACAGACTCTTAAGAAATTCAACAACACTGTACGTCGGAAATTTGTCTTTTTACACCACGGAGGAACAGATATACGAATTATTTTCAAAATGTGGCGATATTAGAAGAATTATAATGGGATTGGACAAATATAAGAAGACACCTTGTGGTTTCTGTTTTGTTGAATATTATCAAAGATCAGATGCTGAGCACTGCATGAGGTATATTAATGGAACTCGTTTGGATGATAGAATAATCAGAACAGATTGGGATGCTGGATTTATAGAAGGCAGACAATATGGACGAGGAAAAACTGGCGGACAAGTATATATCATTATTTTTTATCATCATGATAAAATTATTTAATGCGGTCCAGGAGTTGAAAATAATTATGATATCATTTTCAGTTCTTGAAACCATTCTTAATAGCTACTATTAAATATATATAACATAGTTCTTTGATCAATATATGATACTATTGAATCTTTACAGGTGAGAGATGAATATAGATCAGACTTTGATAGTGGGCGAGGAGGATATGGTAAAATAATACAACAAAAAGTGACACCCATTTCCGATGGAGGTTTTGGTCGCTAATGAACGTGACTACTTTCCTGTATTAAATTTTGTATGTATAAGAGAACTATTCAGATAATTATATTTAAGCGAAGAGAATATTTAAGGAATAATAATAATTGTACATATATGATAAGAGTGAACTGGAACCTGGATGAAAACTATTTGTATGTAAGACAAATATTGAATTTCATTTTCTTTTCCTCCATTTCTATCGTAAGTGATAGAAAAAGAAATGATCCACTTTCGTATTATTCGATAAACTTTTGTTAAATAAATGACTTAAATGGAAAATATATATATGTATATTTTTTATTAACATGATGTACAATGAAATTCACTTAATTGTGTACTGCAAGCATCTTAATATATTTACAAAACATGGATTTTTTGGTTTTGTGATATTATTTAACCATTTCTTTTTGTTTCATTATAAAGGGAAGTAATGTAATGTCTTTGGAATGAGATATTACTTATTACGAGTGAATATTTCCTACTAATTATAAATATTATTCATTAACTTAATTCTTAAAATGAACAACAAAATTTACTTGACGGCTTTTTCAATACTGCTCGAATCGCCTCGGTGAAAACTTCGTCTAAATTTTCTCGCTTCAACGCGGAACATTCTACATATTTGTAAGCTTTCACTTTCTTTTTCATTTTTTTACACTCCTTAACTGTAATCGTGTCCGCATTCTCCGAATTTCTAAGATCTCCTTTAGTACCTAGTGGTAAAATGCAAAGCATATGATTGAGCCTTAAGATTAGAGTAACATGATTTAGGCCTTGATAACTAGGATATTTACCAACGAGAACTATAGGTGTATTTGGGCAGTGATATTTAATCTCTGGTTGCCATTTGTTAGCAACATTCTCATACGAATTTCGAGAATTTACTGAAAAACATACCAAGAAGCAATCAGTCTGAAAATAGAATTAAATTATTATACATATTTCGAACATTTTAAAATGCTTATTAGTTACGTATTAATTATCTACAGCCTGGGACAATGATTCCCGGCAAGCTCGGGCTTATGTATATGCAGAATGTCTACAAAAAGGAAATTAATAGAGAAGATGGCTCACATTCGGGTAAGATAACGGCCTGATTCGTTCGTAATCTTCCTGACCAGCCGTGTCCCACAAAGTCATATCAAACTCTTGTCCATCTACACGTATCGTCCCCGCGTAATTATCGAAGCTGAGGACAGATCATAAATATCATTCTGTGCTTGGAAACAAAATTAATAAAATTATCGAACAAATATGCGCATATTTATTTCATTATTGATTATTATTTATTGGCAAGCAAGAATCAGGAAGTCTTGGGCTGAATCGGGTCGAGAGTTTCTCTTATATTTTGTAGAGTCTTATATTGGTATTTCAGTTCGCAAAACTTTTAGGAGTTCCTAACTTTTCTGAAATTTTGGAATATTTTAAAATATCTTCTTTGATTATTTATCTATTTGACAATTACGTTTCATTTTAGACATTTTGCATTTATTTACATATTACTGCATGTCGTGTCTCCTTAAATTATTGAAAATTTTCATAAATGTATGAACAGTCTAAAAATGATTTAATTTAGTACTTACATAGTGGGCACGTATTCCGAGGGGAATTCGGTTGTCGTGTACGTAATAAGCATACACGTCTTGCCGACAGTGCCATCGCCGATAGTCGTGATTTTTATTGGTCTGTGTCGGGAAACCGAATTTTTATTTTCTGAGAAAGCAAACAACATTCGTGATCAATTTAAATAAAATTATAGTATCATTAATTGAACAGAGTTTAATAAAGATTTTCTACTTTGTATAATATGAAGGGCAGAAAGCTACTTTGGGATTTCGATGGTTTTTTTGTTGTAAAAGACGACCACCGTATCCGGCTAGTGAACGTCAAGGCTATCCTTGTCGTTGTTTGCTGCGCCGCATATTAATTAGAATCGAAAGCTACTACGTTTTTATTTACATACAACATCTAAAATCATCTAACGTAATTCGTGTATTGTATCAAATTTTTAATAAACATATTCAGATGTTTATCTAATAAATAAAACGAAAGATAGTAATATGTAAAAAATAGTAATACATATACTGGATGTTCCAGACCACTCATACACCTCTTTTAAAATATAGAAAATTGAGCTCCATGAAAATTTAAAAACCTATTCTCTACTGCATCAAGCCTGCTTTATAGAATGCTGATATTGCCGTCTTCCGGCGCAGGAAGTGAAATTTTAGACCGGTAGTCCTTTTTTTAAATGGAAAATGCTGATGATATTGTGCATCTTTCCTTTTTTTTATCTCAATTTTCCAGATTTTAGAAAGGGGGTCTGAAATATTCGGTATACATTATTGTAGTATTAAAATTGATACTCTGTTATTGAATATTAACTATTATGTTATTTATATGTACAAGTATTTGGGATACTATTTTACATATAACGCGTCGTCTAAATCACAAATGCTGCGTTCGTGCGTTTTCAAAGCGCATGCCTCACTATGCTATATCATGTCATTCCTTTTCTTTCCACTCTGCGGCCTTCTCTCTAGAATTCCTTCGATTCTTTTCCATTCAATTGTATTCTTACTTCGCAGTAAACTTAAAAAGTTTGGTCCAGATTCAGATTTGATATTTCGCATAATTTTATGTATTTCCAATCGCTTTACAAGTAAGTCAAACCCGTAATTATTCCTTTCTCTTTTTGAAAAATAATATAGAATCAAAGTTGGGAATTAATTTTTATAATACCTACGAAATATTTAACTGTTTATTGTAGGAAGTATAAAAAGATACTGATTCTAGTTTACGCCAAAGTTAATAGTCGTTTATGTGACAAACCGAAACATATCTTTATTTCGCCAACTTTGTTCTTGCATTACTATCCCTTACTAAAGTAAATATTACTCGTTGTTTACCCTTATTGTTGTTGCACATTGTACGTTGACTGAGAGGATGTACAGTGACGGACCCGATGCAGCTTGTTTACAGCTATCCGTTAAGTTTTGTGAAGTTCCTTATTAATGATCTGTGTCCCTTTGTATCTGCTTTCATTCGTGCGCTACATTATTCGGCTGTAAAGAGTACCGTCATCTACCTTATCAGAGTTATTTAAATGGTTCTAAAAGATTCTTGTAATCATTGTAAAAATCATGTAAAACAAACAATGCATTATTAGCGCCTCATGGAAATTAAACGTTCAGGAAAATTTTTTTAGTTATTTACGGATAGAATAGAATAGAATAAATTTTTCTTTGACAGAAATCAAAAGCAATCGCAAAATAATTACACAATAGCAAATATATATGATGTAATAAATTCTTCTCTAAATAATGTAAATCTCTCGTGGATTTTTATTCAAGCGTAGCGTAGTAACATTACTTAGTAGTTTTAATCACTGTTAAGTGTTAGTACTAATGCGGTTGGGACGGTGACCGCAGAATATTTTCCGTCTGATTCACTGCATCACGACGACCAGCAATTGTTTAATTGAAACGATGGAATTATGTTTCCTAATTTGTAAAAGCAGTCAACCCCTTCCTGAGATCATCGCACTTTCCGGTCTGCTGTATGTGTACCTAGTACATTACAACTGCTTTTCAAATAATATAGAAGAGATCAAACGGTTTTTAGTTAATTAATGCTTTAATGTATCAATTATAATTATTATATCAATTCGATATGCATACTTCTATATAGTGTCCCAATTAATTTCTGATTTGCTTTCAACATAGATTAAATTACATTAGTTCTCTGCAAAATATTGATAAGAATGATAAGATTGATAAGAATGAAGAGTAACATTATGTTGGTAAAATTTTATTCAACGTGGAATAAATTTGTTCGTCTCGTGTCGTCGTCTAAGGGAGGAACAGGCGAAATATGAGAAAATTACTGTGAGACCAAAATGTGGGTAGCATACACGCGTAGGAAGATCGAGGGTGTGCCTTCAAACACAACGCATCAAATAATTCTAACCACGCCCTTCCTTCCGCATTCCGTCTATTGAATTTCGGAAACCGACTAATGAAACATGGTTTCATCAACGGGGACTGATACTTGCAACTAGTCAGATAAAAATGCCAAAATTCTCGTTTACTAGTTAAACTCATTTACAACACGACTTAGCAAGTAGTTTAGTCGTGCTTTTAAAAAGAATTCATAATAAAAAGTCTAAGTACATAAAAGATTTTATATTTATATTAAAAAATGAAATATAAA
>SHCU01001915.1:0-11552 GCA_004307685.1 Ceratina australensis | reverse complement strand
ATTTTCACCGTATCCCGCGACGCTTTTCCACCCTTATTTACAGACGCGCGATTACGCGTCTGTTTGCGCGAGCAACAGCTGCGTGAGCGCGAGGACACGCGCGTGCCTACTCTCGTTACTACTTACTAACGACCGTTGTACCTCGTTAACCGGCGTGCCGGGCGAAATTTCACGGCTCGAAACGTATCCTTTATTATGATAAACGAGGTGAAGCGAGACGAGCCTGGCACCGCGGCCGTATTAAAAGGGAATCCCCGAGGTTTTCAGGCCGACCTCGTGCGCGATCTATCCGCGTTTGTATATGTGTACGGAAGTTATTGAAATTCTGCCAGCGACGAAATTCGATTGCGATTAAATCGGTCGCCCGGCGCGCTATACTTCGAGCTTTCGTTTACGGACTCCCGCTCCTTGGCCGGGTTCTTGGCACATGATTGCTGATTTGCATCTCGTTCTCTTTTTAGATTCCAGGGAAATTGAGCGTTCGGTGTAGCCCGTTCGATTCGAAGATATAACCATATGCCGAATCATGCGTGTGTTATATTCTCTTATGTACGTTAGCTCGTAAGGAGACAGCGGATGGTCCTACAGTTCGAATTAGACGTTTATTCGTTTCGCGCACTATGCGTCGATTTATTCTGATTCGAGTAGACTCCCTATTATCTTCAATTTTTGCGTATTTTCATGCGTGTGTCATATTCTCCCCTGTACGTCCGCTCGTAAGGAGACAGCGGATGGTCCTACAGTTCGAATTAGACGTTTATTCGCTTCTCGCACTATGCGTTGATTTATTCTGATTCGAAAAGACCCTCTTATTTTTAATTCTTTTACGCGCACCCATCGAACTCATAGATTCATAAAAATCGACGGCCTAATTACAAGGTAATACGAAACATAAATTTCGCGCAAGGCTGTTTAATTAGTTCACTTATAAACTAATAAAGCAAGACGCTGCGCTTGAGGCCAGCTCTTTCGAGTACTTCCACTTTCTTTCGTCCCCCGCCGATGTTCTTTAAACATCCAGCTACACTTTTCGAAGGAAATCCTCTTAGATATATACCCGGCTTTTATTATATCATAATCCCGCAAAAACTCGCCATAATTTTAAGAATAATTATAAGACGACTCGTTATTCATACTTATACAATTTCAACTTGCGTCAGCAGCAGCAGCTCCTGTACCGGGCTTTAATAGTTTCAAACAAACTCGTCTTATTAGAAAATAATTCAGCGAATAATCGACTTTATTAAAGGCGAACATCGCTTTAATCGCCCCAGTGAAACAACGCGATCACGCCGCTGACTCCTCGGCTCACTCAATAATATAACTTGCCCCTGGGTTCACCCGTTCGAGACATTTAATCCGACGGTTTATCCCCCCCATCCCGTGGTTCCCACCTTCGGGATATCAATCACGCGACGCAGAAACGATAAGACACTCAATAAGGGATTTCCTCGAAACGCGAATCGGACGGGCAAGCAGCCCATTAGAACCCATCCCCTTCATGGCCCGCGTTCTCAGACAACAATCACCAGGAAGGTCTCATTCGATCGTCGATAGGCAACGGAACGATGCCATCCCGCAATTGATCAACCATCTTCCGACTCGTCGATCGACAGCAGCCACGTGGTCCGTTAGCCCGTCTACTCCCTGTTCCGCCCTCTTCTACCGCTCAACCATCGTGCGAACGCCGAACAGTCAATTACGAGGAGTCTGCGACGCATGAAATAATTTTTTTTTTTTTCGATTTACCCGACCCGGGAACTCAGTCGCGAAGGGTTTTTTTAGACTATAGCCTATTTAAGCTCTTCACAGTAGGTGTTACTTTTTATTTAACGTCGCCTTTATTTTATTATTATTCTTGCGACGGATCCTAGCGATGTGCGATTAACAAATTCGCGACCGCTGACGTGAATTCACGTCATTTTAAATTTTATTTCTAAAGCAAGTATACAAAGTATAAAAATCTTTTGATCTTAAACAACACATAATTGCAACATTCATATTTCAAAACAAATTTTATCATTTTTATCCTCGTTTTAACGATACTAGTTTGCGGCAACCAGTTTCAGAATTTCATTAGTTTTGCCGGTACTCAGTATTAGAAACGAAAAATTCGCCGGTCGCGAATGTGTTAAGTAAAGCACGTGAGGAAAACTCAGAGGTGCTTGTGTCAATTAGCATTGATTGGGACTCGAACTCGGGACCACCGATTACGAGTCCCGACCCCTACCGATCAAACTATCGCCCGGCTCACATGAAATAAATATTACACTTAACCCCTTAGGCACGGTAGAATTTTGCTCGGGGCTGTTTTTCTGTCCAGCAGGGTTTAACGCGAATCGCGTAAATGCAACGTGTAACAGACAATGCTATTCTCTGAGTACGTTGGAATGAAGTTTTTCATGAGTAAATTATAATTTTTCTCAAAATTACAATTCACTCATACACGTTAAGCCACTATAGTGGCGCGTCCTTCACCGAGACGGCATCCGCGAAAACCACTATAGCGTCGCGTCGCGCGTAAGAGGTTAATTATTCGTTCGATTCGATCCCCATGAAATCTTGGCTCGCGCCCATTCGGTTGAAGAAGCCTCGCCGCGAGCAGATTATTCGCCGGGGCGAGAAAGCTCGGAGCGGTTGATTTCTGGTTAATAAAATGTTACGCGAGACATAAAGCGATACGATGATGTATCGCGAGGTGTGTGCACGGTAGTCAGGCCGAGTAGCTGGCTTTGCTACGTGTTGCGGCCGAAGGGGACGAGGCCTCGGGGGGATGGATGGCCGAGGGTGAGGCAACGCGCCCCCTTCTGCACCTACACACACAAACACGTATAAACGGGGTAAGGGGAACGTTATTGTAGGGCAGCGAGCGCACGAATACCGACGCGTTTCCCTTACATCGTACATCGTTGCTCGTCTCTGTATGTACGATAAGGTCTCGAGCGCGCGCGAACGGGTGAGAACCGTAATGGGTTGAAGAGGGGCGAAAGGGCGCAGTCGCGAAGCCGGAGCCATCCTCGACCCCCGGCGGGCAGCGGCGGCGGCGGCAAGCGCCGGCGTGGGAGTCGGCATAGGTATCCCACCGACTCGAGGATACACCGAGTCTGTCTCGCGCGAGCCTGCCGGGCGCATACCGTTCGTACGACACGATCGCGGAACACTTCCAGTTTCGCCGTTACGGTAACAAGTGTTTTCGATCGCTGCTGCCGATGGACGATCGAACCGTTTCGAACGATCAGTTGTGACCGCGTGACCGCGAGAAGAGTATCAGGCGGGAAGAGCAGAGATATTTCTCGGTAAAATCGGGAGAAGATGTAGACCGACTGGATTTGAAAGTATCGATTGATAGATCCGCGCAGCAGTTCCAAGTACTTCCGGTTTCCCGCTGAACATCGTTTCCCGAGATCCTCGAAAGACACGCGTGTGCGTATGTGCGCCGCTATGATCCAGCGCGATTGAGTCTACTTTACGCATCATCACGACGGGAACACGTAAGTGCCGATTGCTTCTGACACGTCGACTGTGCCGAATCCTTTTTGTCCGAGATATGATACCTAGGCGAAGAGCCCTAACGCTCGGGATCTCTCCGCTGGTTGTATGTCACCGGCGTGGGGTATTGCAATTTAGAATTTAGCCAGTTGAGTCGAAGCGTCGATCTCGGGGGGAGGAAAAATATACACGAGGGTTACGTTTCGAACGCGGCGCGTACCTTATCTTATTTCGCTCTCTTGACGAAACGGGGGTAAAAGGGGTCGAAAGTGCGGTAACGTCGCGCTCGTTCCTCGAATAAATCGTTGCTCTAACGAGTGCCTTTTGGTAACGATCGCGGAAGGCTGGCGACCCTCGGGGATCTCGACGTACGATCGACGATGAGAATCTCGGGGAATGGGTTCCGTGCGGTCGGAAAATATTTAACGTACGTGCGGCTGCGCCGGAGCAAACGTAATTTCCGCGCGTACACCGTGGAATAAGTAAGCGGCCAATCATTTCGATGCGGCTGGTTGCAGGTTATCAGTCCCCCGGGACGTATTTCCGCGATACCGGGCTCGATAACGGATGAACATTTTTACCGTATCCGATCCGACGGCAGGGATCGTCGCCGGGTTTTGATCCGCGCCCGTAGGTAGATTAATTCGAGGAAGTGCCGCGCGATCTTTCCTGCCGAAAGAAAGGGATCGCTTCGCAAATATATATATAGGACGTGTGCAAATACACGCGGCGTGTTTGCGCCATCGCCTTAATTAAAACCGTTGGTAACGCGAGGGGCGTTGCCGTCGAACTTTTTCTCATTAATCCCATTTCTTCTCTGTTTCGTTAGACGGATGCATCGGGCTAAGTCCCGGTCGCCTCCTTCTCCTCCTCCCCGACGGAAACTCGTCGCCGCTTAATTATCCACCGCTCTTTGACGTTCCACGCAACTTGCGCCTTGATCAAAGCGAACTTAATCCCCGTGTGTTGTAACTTCATCCCCCTCTTGTATATCCACCGCTACCCCGGGGCCGGCTATCCGGGCACCTTGACTTCGATCGACAGGGTACTTAGATCTCTCGAGGTACGACGCCGGCCCGACGGGACGTGTCGTCGTTACAAATTAAACCTCATCGCGAAAAGAATCAATTTGCCCGCAGTAAACCGAACGGTAAAACTACCGGCAGGAGTTGTTCCAGTTCGCGACCGGCTCGGGAAGAACGGAAGTTACGACACGGCTGTTCGATACGTATTCCACGTATTAGAGGTACGTGGCGGACCCGAACGCGTTATGCCGGGCACGTTCGCCCGCGAGTATAATGCAAGATCGTCGCTGGATAATTTCATTTCGCTGAACAAATTTTCCCTCGGATATTACGGCTTCGCCCCCGCCCTCTTTCTCCCTTCTTCCGTCGCGCGGAAACGAAAAGAAAAAAAGAAAGAAAGGGACGGCGATGGGGAAAACGGGCGAGAACGAATGCTCGAGACAGCGCTGTTGCAAACCCGCGTAAATGACATTACGCTCGATAAATCCCGTTTGGCAGCGGTGTAACTCGGAAGAATTCATCGGCCGGACCGCGCGTAATCGCCTCGACTTTTCCGCCTATCGTGTTATCCCAAAAATATTCATTCTTTTGCCTGCTGCCCTGCTTGTTTATTTTTTCGTTTTTTTTTTTACGACCGCGTCCAAAGCCGCGGCGATAAAATCTTGGGCGAAACGCTAACATCTCGCGGCAGATGTCCAGCAATATGGCATATCAATCTTCCCGGGTTTCGACGATCGTGACGCTCCCAACGATCGTTTCGGAACGCGCGTGTGCGTAATTGGGACGGAACATTTTACATTGCGAACGGGCGATTGCATAATCGAGAGGGTTCGCCGCTCGTGGCGGTGACACGCGACAATCTGACCGACTGCGGATCTCCCTTCGCTGGTTGCGATGCTTGGTCGGCCGGCGAAATCTGGATTTACCGGGACTGACGGGAAATGATATAAGAAGAGATGCGAGTGCCGGCCGCAAAATCCTATCCGAATATCTATGAAAATATACGCGCTGCATACATGTATCCCGTGAGTGCATGTACAGGGTGAACCTCGTGACACGATCGTTCCGAATATTTCGTAAGGTACTTGTTGTTCACCGATTATCAAAGAAATTTTCTGCTTTTTTGTGGAGATAGCCAGGTTGGTTATAGTTAATTTCGCAAATGGAACGCTGAACATTTTTTCGCAAATTTCGAACTCGCGTTACGAAACTCACCCTGTATATACATACACGCGTATAGGTATTTATGTATAGGTATATACATGTAAATATACCTCTTTCCGGATTCAGGTATGCTTTTTGGTCCGCCCGAGGTTCGCTATCCTCCCGTATGAAATTTTTACGAGAGGAAATATGCGCGAAATAAAAGCACACGATTTCGCGTTGGCGCGCATCGCACCAGTTACTTAACGACCGATCCGTGGGTTAGATATCGATGACTGATGAAGAATTTCTTTAGCGCTAATCGCGCTTTCTTATTACGTCCTGTTTCTTGATAAGTGTGTTTTATGCCAGCTTGACGATATGTATATGGTCGACGAAGATTGATCTACCTTGGCATTGCACAGATGCACTCGAAAGGGTTAATGCGTTGCAATGAATATCGTTCCAGGTAACACTGATAATTCTTTGCTTTCAACGAATCGTTAAATGCAATTCCTGCAACGAAACAGAAATTCTAACTTAGTGACCTTGCTCCTCGTAACGTTTCTCGATATTCTACGAGAGATTCTCGTTCAGAAATATCTTGGTCCATGAACAGAACTTACGTCGTCAACGGGATAAAACATTGCTCGATCCGCGTTGAAATAGTGACATCGCTCGCGAAATCCTCGCCGTTCGTCACTTTCACTATGATGAATATCCTAACTAACTCCGAGGCGCGAGTTTCGAGGTGTTCTCCGGTGCTCGACTAAACTCTCGATGGAGCCAATAAACAAAAGAACATCTCCGCGCACGGACAGGTTGCCGATACCTCTCTCCCGTGGCTGCTAATTTCGTTCGAAAAATTTCTCAATAGACTCTCGCAGGCGCTAAGCAGCCGGAGGCAATGTCAAGTGACGGCCCGTTGAGACCTTGCCCCGCATAAATCAGCCGAGCTTTTATTTTTTAAGGTTCGAACCGCTCTCCTGCAGAATGCCGTTCGGATCAAATTAAATCACGAGCAAGCGGGACTTCATTTATCAAACGCATCAACAGCAAAACTGGACGCACGATGTTTAACACCGTACGACATGTACAAAATGGACAATAATAATAAATTCTTGTACCGTTCGACTATTTATGAAATTTATTGGGTTGGCAAGAAAGTAATTTCGGATTTTTAGTATGAAATAAGATTCAACTTTTCGATTGTGATTTTCGATCGTTGCACACTCAACTGTTTTATAATCTCTCGCACAGTTATACGACTTTTATAGTTACTTTTATAGTTATACTTTACGTATAGTTATTAGTGATTTATCAATTGCATCACGTATATCATTCTCTCTAATTATAAGATACATTGTTATTAGTACATTGTTACTCGACTGTTTGGAATTAATTGATTTTAATCAATTTTTAGGTTTTTTAAGTGGAAGTTTCACGGGGTAAAAAGAATGAATTTTCAATATCTGCTCTATTTCACCTTTTATCACAAACGTAATGAGGTGCCTCCGTAGGCATACATAGAGCACATATCGAAGATTTATTTTTTTGCTCCCTGACATTTCCACTTTCAAAAACGTACAAATGCATTTAAATTAATTAATTTCAAACAATTCGAAACAGGTGTGTGAAGCGGCAAAAGAAATAGCGAATGCATGTATCGAATTATCCCATAAGTTCCTTTGGGATCATATATTGATTTCGTTTCAAAAATTGCGAAGAAACTTACGAGACAATACTTTTTCGTCGACCCAATAGTCGAAAGGTACGAATGACGCGAACGGGTTTCTCGCAACAAGGAGATCGCGCATAAATATTTTCTCCAGATCCTTGGTATTTAACATTCCCGGCTTTAGCGCCGAGACCTTCTCTTTACCCGGAGAGCGAACGGGTGCACCTCGAGGCGGGGGCGTGATCGCTTAAAAAATCCATATAATCGCGCGATAACTTCGGGGCAAGTTCGCGGGCAACTATTTTTGCGATTACCCCGGCGGCGGCCTTATCTCCTCGCGGGGCCGCGGTTAATTCGCCCGTAACACGAGCGAAAGTGATTTACCCGGCGAGTTTTCCAACGATTCCCGATGCTCTCTTCTATGGTTCGTGACGAACGGGCCTTCCGCCGGCACACGTACCAATTACCCGCCGCGCATACATGCGCCGGCACGTAATCTCCCCGCCGGTGTTTACACTGTCTAACGCGTATGGTAAAAACCGTCGAAAAACCAATGGGAGAAAGGAGGGAAAAATCGAACACCGCGACACAGGCGCGGTCGTTCCATTAAATTCGGCGACAACCGATCGAGCAAGCTTAAAATTGTACCGCGATCATGCCCGGTGTTTGCCGGGAAAAGTGCTGGTACACGTTTACGCGGACGACGTACCGGACGATTTTTACCGCGTTTCGGGAATCAATAGCGGTCGGCTGCGCCAGATTTCTGACACCGCGCCGCCCGCGTAACACACGGTAGCCGCGTGGAATTCTCGTTCCGCCGGTGAGCTACGTTCGCTTAAATTCCCTTTACGATATAATTTCAGCCCGTTAAATCGCGACGTAAGGCAGCGAGATAATTAAACCGTTTGTACCGAAATCTACGCCCGCTTCCACCCAGTGAGAATCGTCGCTGTTTAGCTAATGCCCCGACCCTCCCCCCCGGGCAGATCTTATTTGCGGGCGAAATTTGTCATTAAAGTTCTTGTCTGCCGCGGATATAAATGCACCGCGCGCACGTTACAGGTCTTTATAGAAGGGGACCTCGGAACGGCCCGGGGAGTTGGTCGTCTAGCTGAAAGATTTCATTCTGAAACCGGGTCGACTCGAGGGGCTCAAAGCTTTGAGAATATACATCTCGGATTAAATGAAACAAGTGCAAATAAGATTACTCCGAGAAGCTGGATCTCTGCAGATTTAGAGATAACGGTCTGAATAATTAACAGCAAAGCAAGCTTCTTCTGCGTCGCACTTTTCTCGCTTCGACAAGGAGCATCGGTCCGGACGCGTCGTGCACGGATCTCGATGCGTCGAAGCGCGTCGGCCCCTGCGAGCTGTTTTTCGTATTTTGTTCACGCGTAACGTCGCGGCGTATGAGCGAGCCTCATCTCGCGCCGCATGTTCTAATGGGAAAATTAAAATGAGGCAATGAGAGTAAAGTTTATTTCCCCTTAAAGTGCGCTCGGCGAAATTCCCTTAGCGGTAAATTTCAATAGAGGAGGAGGCATCATTCCGCGAGGGATGGAAAAAAACCCGGGGGTGGGATTTACTTATTTCGCCGGCCGTACGGTTTACGACCGCAAGTGTGATTCGAAAGATTTACGTCGCGCTCGCGATAAATCTCGCGAAAGAAATCTCATTAATTAAAACGGCACGACGAAAGTAATAAAGGCACGCGTTTACGTATTCAATAAACAGGGATACGCGAGAACCCGCGGTTAAAGCGACTGCGGGGGCGTGAGATAGACCCGGCGCGTCGCGCCGGTAAAAGGAAAAGTAATTGTTTGCGGAGGTGAGCGAGTAATAAAAGGACGCGGGGGAAAAAAGGGGCGAGATTGAAAGGGACGGGGCGGGAACGGGACACGATGGGAATTCGGGAGAATGATTAGGAAGAAGTGTAATTACGAGGGAGCAAGCGGCCGAGTGATTTAAGAGAAAAGACATGGATTTAATGAGATACGAAGGTACAGTAATTATTGCTGTTACCTGAGAGATGAAAAGATAGCTGGCGATTCCCGTTGTAAGGGGGGAAGGGGGGGGGGGGGCGAGTAGTTCCGAATCGAGGGAAACAGAGGACGAGGGTCGGAATAAAAACGAGGAGGAGAAAAATAATCGTTATTGCGATTCGTACATGAATTGTTCAGCTTTAAACCAATACTTCGCCGTCGGGAACATTCCTTAACTAGAATTTATAAGTGGGCGAACTGAAAATTTCTTTCGAGTGGAGTCGCTCCGCGGAGCAGGGCCGTAGCTCATTACTTCTCGAACCAATACATTCTTCGTTGGCTGTAACTTCGCCGGTTGAAAATGTAGGTGATACAAAAATGAGATCGTGTAAATCATATCCCGCGTACGATTCTACGGGCAAACGGAAAATACGGCCGCGTATTTACCCCCGAAACTGTCTTTCCCGCTTTCGTTCCGAACGAAAATGTTTCGTTACAGAATTTCATTCCGATTTACCTTCTCTTCCGCACTCCTCTTTGGAACGAAGCGATCTCTTCGATACCTGACCAAACGATTTCATGAGAGTCACGGCTTAAAGGGTTAATATCTCGCGAGCACTTCTTTTCCGACAAACACTGTCGGATTAATGTAGGTGATACGAAAATGAGATCGAATGGTCCTAAACACTTGTATCGAGTAAACTTCAATATGCTAGTAGTGCGCTTCGCATTGCTGTACCACGATACCAGCGAGCGGGCCTGAACGGGATTTCCTTAACCTCTTAGGCACGGTTGAATATTGCGCGGGACTGTTTTTCTGTACGGCCGAGTTTAATGCGAATCTGAGTAAACGATACAGTACTGCAATATGTAACAGATAGTACTGTTCACCTTCTCAATTACAATGAAGGTTTCGATAATTTTTTCTCTTGAACATATGATACACATGCTTTAAGAAAAATTATGATTCAACTATACACGTACTTTAAGTCACTGTAGCGACGCGTCGTGCCTAAAAGGTTAAAAAATCGCTGGTCAGTTAACGTGTTAAACAGGTTAGGCTTCAACGATTCCCTACACGTATCCTTACACGTGTCGATACCAGGTATCATGAACGTTTCACGAAAGTGGCCGGGAGTTTCGCTGGGTAAAGATGATCCCTGCGCACGTGCGAATACGTAGACGCATGCAAATGAGAGGCGAAGACACGCGGCTGTGTCACGGAACGAGGCGCCGGTTTCCACCCCGGGAGCCACGTTTCGCACGTCGTAAATCATAGCGAAAGTCCCCGGCGGCTTTTTGACGCGTTTTAGAACGCCTTAAAGGTAACCATTAATTATCGAGGACTGCGCGGCGCACGGTCATCCCCGTCTGCTCGAGCGGGTCACGTAAATCCCGAGTATACATCTGTCGCGATGGCGGGCCACGTTCGAGGAATAAATTTGTCCGCCGAGAAGAATTGCAGGTGCGCGGCCGGACGGTACGTGCGCGAGCCAGAAATTAACACGCCTGTTGAGCGATCCTCCGGCTTTTTGCTCTGCCCGACGACGCGACGTTAAATACCGTGTAATTAAATTACGTGTAAAAAATTACGTCATTTATAAAATTGTCGAATTTTATATAGGCTCGATACGAGGGCGCGCGTGTTCCCGCAGCTTCCGTCAACGCTGATCGCGTTATCTTCGACGGGGCGCATCTGCACGTCGCGCTGTCCAAATATTACAGGTTGCAATATTTGCTAAACGCGATCGTTTATTTGACTTGTCGACGATTGTTGGTCGCGTTGCACAGCTGTTTGCCTAGCGATGCTCCCCGTACCTTCAAGATCTCAAGATCTCACCCCGGTAACGCGAATCAGTTTCCCGATTGCGAACGCGCGTTCACGTATTCATGCAATTTATCGGCGCGTGAAACGTCTACGATCAGAACACGCGACACCTGGATGTTTCCTGAAACGTAGCTATTTCCCTGGCAGGCTAAAAATGAAAGCGTTTAATTACTTAACGTCGTTGCCGCGGGCCGCGCCGTGACAATTGATTTATTTGCGCGCGCGCATTACCGTGGGAATGCACGCGGAATAGAAAGCGCTCGCTCTCGCGATAATAAAACAGCGGAGCGGGGTAAAGCGAGCCGGAAATAAATTTCCACCGGGTAATATCACCGTGACATTCCCCGGGAAGATATTTAGCCCGCTCAATGCCTCGACGCGGACCGACCGATGCTAATGCGTTTTTT